>CAMPET010000194.1:44366-65307 GCA_946803715.1 Beroe ovata | reverse complement strand
TGTGTGTCTGTGTGTCTGTCTGTCTGGGTTTGTGTGTGTGTGTGGCGCGCATACAGAGTTATCATGTAATAGTACTGGCACAATTAAATAAAGAATGGTTCTCGCATATCTATTACTGAGTAGCAACAATTGGACCGTATAGAGACCTATATGTGCGTGTTGCTATTCATAGCAACACAATTGCTGACAATACCTCACTCACTAACTGCATATGTGCGTGTGTTGTATTGTTACAAATCAGGTATCATACAAGATAGCAACACCCATTACTCCTTCATAAACCTGAGTGTTACTCTAGTATCGTGAGCAGCGGACCGATTGTGTTGACGGTTTGAAAAACAATTGAGTGGAACTCGGCGGTCTGAACTAGACGATATGTACACTCTGAAATGTGCCATCATGGAAGTGTGGAATACAAGCAACGTAACCATGGCAACGCATTATACTACTGATGTTGCTATGATACGTCACATACTGTGTTTGTGACGATGTGTCATTAACAAGTGATTATAGAACACTCCACCCACAAATATTGCATATCACGTGGGTGCGATTAGGACAAAAATGTGTGATTGAAATACAGGTTTGCGTGATTAAAAAATGTTGATATCGATCAGAGAAAATAAGGATATTTATTTACTCTCGCGAAACAAAGTGTGAAAGTAGAATAATGGGATTGAAGCAAGGTTGCTTGAAAAGCAATCAACANACACACCATTGTTTCAGAGAGGGCGTGTGTGTTGAACGAGAGAATAGCACTTATGATTACACGCACTGAGTACAGTGCCGAGTGTATCGAGAGAGCCATGTGCTGTTACCTTGGTAACAATCACCAAGTGTAACTAAGCAAGGTAACCACGCGTTACTATTAACTATGCGTTACCAAGTAACTACTATAGGGTACTATAGTAATTACTGAATAGAGGGGTAAAAGATAAGATTGTGGCACATGTTTTTGTTCCACAGGACATTATGTATTGTCACAAATATCATAATCAGGCACTAAAATAGTAGAGTTTGTATTCCAGTGGTGTCAGCTATAAAGTGATGTCAGCGATATCATGAATCACCACCGCAGTAGTGTCATTGTTGGCATCGAAGTGGTGTCAATGTTGTGGTGTCAGTGTACCTGGATGTCAGACGTCAGTAGTGTGGTGTCAATGTTGTGGTGTAACTTATGTGGCATCAGTGTTGTGGTGTCAGTGTTGTGGTGTCAGTAGTGTGGTGTCAGCAGTGTGGTGTCAGTAGTGTGGTGTCAGTAGTGTGGTGTCTGTGTTGTGGTGTCAGTTATGTGGTATCAGTGTTGTGGTGTCTGTGTTGTGGTATCAGTGTTGTGGTGTCTGTACTCTGTGTTGTGGTGTCAGTGTTGTGGTGTCAGTAGTGTGGTTTCAGTGGTGTGGTGTCAGTGGTGTGGTGTCAGTGTACCTGGAATTGCGCCAGTCCAGCAAGGAGTGAAGCGACACAGTAGATGTTGTTATACTTCACTGTCCACACACGACAGAGACACTTAACCGCGTACATTGATATCTGAAAATGGGGGAGAGATGACGAATATGTGTGACAGAGAGGGAAAGTCGGAGGGGGGAGTTGGTTTGTGAGAGAGGAGTTTTGCTACAAGTGTGTGTGGGGGCAGATGGCATAGGATGATAGCTTTTATCAACACTCCTTAATACAATCAAATTTGTGTTTGCTTTAAGACGGGAAGAGAATCTGATTATTCTCACCTCGTTGTCCTCCCAGGGCAGTTTCCGAAACTGTCGGAGAATCTTCTCAATGTTGTTCTTGTTCAGATCCTTGATGAGGAGCTTCCTGATGTAATCGTGGAGGGGCGGTCTCACTTTCTGTGGGGGAGAGAGAGGGTTACCATGGTAACTGACAAGTTGAACCAGTTATCACATAACTAGTCTTTTGTCTATGGACCAAAATGTCTTATTGAAACACCCTATTTCCCCACAGCTCCCCTCTTCCTATCCTTCCCTCGATATTCAGTAATGCTCAAACAACTGAGTAGTGAGTAGATTGGAGTTTGAGACCTATACTCTCATATAATCATCTCTCTTAATTCCATCTCTTCGCTTCCCCTTGAGACTAAAGTGCGCGTAACTCACTTATTCGAGCTCCTCACAACAGCTATATAATGCATGACAATTTAGCCTACTTGTAGAGTCCCGTCTAATTTAGAGACTGACAGAGTCAAGTTATAGTCCACGGAACATAGATACGAAAGAGAGCTTGGTCTGAGTCATGGCGGTTGTAAACAAATGATGAATTACCGACTGCCCGACATCAGCTGAGCATATCAGAGCTATAGTAACGCCCCCTCTCACAGTTCAACTTGACAGTTACCATAGCGACCTTGAATTCCCCCTCCCCTTACCTTGACATAAGCCACTCTGTCGGGCGGGTTACAGTAGTAGTACGCATTCTCGACCATGGTAACTTGGCGGGAGTCCAAGTTATGGACCACCTTCTTCCGCATCATTTGATCCTGCAGAGGAGGGAAAGAGTTGCTATGGAGGAAGAGATAGGGGGCAGGGTGTTACCAGGGAAACGAGGAGGATGTTACCATGGCAACGGAATGAGGGGGAGGGGTGTTGCTATGGAGATCGGGAGAGAGAGAGTGGTTGTGTTAGTACTTATATACAGTACTTGTACTTATATATAGTAGAAATGTCATGGACAGAGATACATTGTGTTGCTATGGAAACGATTAGAAGACGTTTAGGGAATGAGATGAATCCCGGACTCACCAGCAAGTGTTTTGTCTTGAGGTGTGACTCTGTTGATCTGAACAGATATCTCCCACAACACTCAACCAAACTGCACGCTATCTCAATGTTGTGATGTGCAAACTGTTCTAAGAGAGAGGGGAGATGTTACTAACATCATTGTTACAATTGGTGAGATGTTACTAACGTCAGTGAAGTATTACATTATCAAACCTAGTAGCACTCTAAAGCACCACAGAGCGTCCGCCTTCTCACACATCTCAAACTTGCACAGCTCGCCGATGAAACGGATATTCTTGATCTTTGTCTCTAGGTTATTCTGATCTTTCTTCTTGAACTGAGGCAAGTCACGCGGTAACTCGGATATGATGTAATTTCGCGAATTTCACATCATTCGTAGCCTCCGTGGCCTAATGGCTAAGGCATCGGCCTCCTAAGCCGGGGATTGTGGGTTCGAGTCCCGCCGGAGGTTCTCTTTTGTTGTGAAAGGTGACTAAAGCATTTTTACTTCCGTACACAATCAAGCGGTTCAATTTTGGTTTTGCCATAGCAAAAGGGATCTTACCATGACATGAATTGAAAAGATTTAAAACACGGAGTGAGAGCAAAGTAGCGCCGCGCGGTATTCAATGAATGCGCGCGAAAATTGACCGATAGAATGTGACAAATGGTCCTTGTGTATTTGTAATATTGCTGCGCGTCACGCAAACCAGTACAAATACCGATGTTCTGTGTGACCGATGAGAAATTGCCACTTTCTACTTACATGGTAAATGAATTCCTTCTTCAGTAGTGTGAATAGATCTGTTGGTATGTCTGGTAGTATGGGAGATAGCGTTCTCACAAGTCGGCCATGAAATGGTAGTAGATCTAGCCTGGATAGAGTGTTGATAGAGTCAGTTAGTTTTGAGTTACTCTGTGACAACAAAGTGGTCTGTACGGAACCTCACGGTTTCGGTTTCTTGTTTAACATGCCGTACAGCAAGGATCTCCACCGTGTTTGCATATACACTAGTTAAAGAATAGTTTAGAAAGCGTTGAGAAATGGTTTACCTGTTTCTTGAAACACCATACAGAGCTCTGACCAGCTTCTTACGATTACTCTTTGTGTTTAGCTTTAAACAGAACTCTTGAGCTGCCTGTGTTAGATGTAAACAGCAATGAAAAACAGCAAGCACACGCTTAACTTACGTTATTATATCAACAGTAACTGACAACATACAACAACAAACATAACAACTTACTAACAATTACCTCGTTTACGAATTCCCGATTACTGATGGTCGATAGTTTACTGATATAACTCTCCATCATGGCCTTGTTGCTGATAGTGATGGTGGACACAGCCTCGCTATTCTCATCCCGTGTGTTGGTGTTCTGTGTTGTCTGTGTGACCACCACTTCTTCCTCTTCCTCGTCTGTGGTTTTGTGGTGTCAGTAAATATCAGGAAATAATTGATAGGATAGAAACTATGTCACTACTTTTAATTATGAAATATCAGAAACCATGTTATCTGAACTCGATACGACAAAAACCAATACGAATTTAGGCATAGTTCTGTGTTTGTGCTTGTGTCTGTATCTGTCTGTGATTTACATACCGTCGTCATCATCTTCTTCATCTCCCAGCTTCTTCAACTCCTCATCAATACTCTCTTCTGTGATTGCCTCTTCTTCATCTTTCTTCTCACTCTCTCCTCCTTCCTTTTTCTTCTTCTTCGAGTCTTCCTCTTCCTTGGACTTCTGATCTGCTTTAGCTTTATCCCCTGAGTGTTTTACAATGATGTTAGAACAGGAATTTGTCTTGGAGCATAAGATGTTAGTTGGAGTATTGGGATGCTTAGTGGAAGTCTTATGAGAGATCAAGATTTCTGAATGCGATACAATGAAACAACGGCTGTTTCATTTTTTCGCATTAGAAATTTGCAAATCTTGAACTCAAGATGGCGTCTACTCACGTTTGTACAGAATCTGGGGTACAATTCCGGTCAGGTCCAGAATATCACGATAAAACGTCTTCTGATCTTCGTCCTCCCACAGGTTCGACTCCCCGATCTGAGGAGAGAACAGTGAGCTATAGATTGTGATCTATATCGTCGTCTTTCACAAGAATTATAAACGAACAACTTCAACTATCCACATTACACATACTACAACTTCTTACAAACAAGAGCTATTCCCAAAACTAACAGAAGCGGCAGCACTATTCACTAACATTACAAACTTACATCAAGAATTAACATCACAAACTAACATCCACACTAACAGCACAAACTAACATCACACACTAACATCAGAAGCAGCAGCACTATTCGCACTGTTATCCATCTCCTCATCCTCCAGTTGCTGTAAACTGGGCAGATCAGGTATACTTATGTCCAGTAACTCAGCTAGGGAGGTCGTGTTCATCAGTAGCTTGCTGTGCTGTGCTGATAACTTCTCTGATATCTCCAACTTTTCCGCTGATACTTCACCTAATATGGGAATATGTATGAAGGAGCAAAAAGGGAAGTGGTTGAGCTCTTTGCAAAGGAGCATGTTTATGTAATGTACATCAACCTACCCTTCATGAATAATGTCTTCTTGTTCTGTTTGAGACATTTCATCAGTTTGTTGTGCAGTTTCACCAGTGTTACAATAACACTTGAACAGTAATCCTTGATGATATCGGCAAATATCTGCTGTTTGTCCTTCGCGAGCACTCTCATAGAGGGAACCTTGATCTTGTACTGTTCTATCAGCTGCCTGGTGATAAGTATAGGGTTGCTATGGAAACGTATCCGAGTTGCTCTACAATTGCCTTAACAACAGAGTTGCTGTACACAATCACGTGCGCAACTGACCTGTTCTTGGTCGACTGAATACCGAGTATATCCTCTCCACAGTGCTTTACAAATGACACAATAGCTGGGAGAAACTCCAACTTGTCCTACGAAGGGAGAGGAGTGAAGTGCTTACACTCGGGTATTTAGTGCTTCGTCGGGATTGAAAGAAAACAGGAATATATTTGTCAGAAAAACCCAGCTGAAGTCACATCAGCTGAAGTCAGGGGTAGTCACACCCAAGTAGTACCTTGTCGTTTGACACAATAGAGCTGAGAGCCGTGTGCAGTAGTGTGAATCCCTCCTTTTGTTCTGTGATTATACCAAGCACCAGAGCCTGGCCTAGCAACCGCAACTCTATCCGTGCTCTGGATACCTAGCAACACAGGTTCTTGTTAAGCAACATGTGGGGGTTGCTAGGAGAACATCACGGTTGCTATGGAGACGAATCATATGTTGCTTACCTTATCCTCCTTATTGATGTTGCTGAGAGCACTCTGCAGTGTTTTGAGAAGGAGAGGTGAAAAATCACTGTATCGTCTGTGTAGGAGGGAACACAGGTGTATAGCACAGTTCACATCCTGCATCTGTGGAGAGAGGGGCGATTATTCCTTATATGGTCATTGGTAAAGTCGACGCAGATACACACACACACATACACACAGATACACATACACACACACACACACCTTGAGTTTTGCCGAGCATATAGCACTGACCACCTCCTCTATGTACTTGGTGAGGTTGAGTGAGTTGAGGTCCGCTACCAGTTTCGGACGGTTTTGCTCCGTCAGACTGCTCAGTTTCTTCACGAAGACACTGTTCTTCTTAACGGAGCTGTCCAGTCTCTTGAAGAAGGAATCAGGAGGGTGATGGGCTGAGTGAAGAGAGGAGATGCGGTCAAAGAAAGGGAGATAATATCGGAAAAAAGGATGTTTCGTGCAACGAAAGGTGGCTGAGATACCACAGTCCAAGATGTAGCAAGTTTGAAAAACCAGAGAGTTTAAAATCAGAGAGAAGGAACTGCTTCATGATTATACCTTTAGCATCCAGGTTCATCTGTCTCTCCTTCACCTTCTCTGCATTCTTAGCCTCGGCTGTCCGCTCAAATTCTATAGCCTTCGATTCGTCTCCCTCCTTGGCATCCTCTTCCCCCTCCCAACCTGTTACCATGGTAACAGTTATATTACTGCTACCGAGGCAACAGTCACATGACTGTTACCTCGTGTTACCATAACAACAGCCTTGAGATGAGAATTTGCTGGATTGAAGAAGATAAAAACTTACTCTGTGACTCATCTGCCATTCTGTTGTGCCTACTGTTTGCTTCTTGCTGTGTTTTGTTTGTTGAGAGCTAAAGTTCCGACTGATGAATCGAAACTTTCCTTGAACTCACGCCATTCTTATCTAAACTGCGGGATTGTTCAAAGCAAACATTCCTCGATGACCTCGATTAACATTCGATGGTTGAATTAATGAAAATAACCTCAAAATTTCAACACATGAAGAAGTCGCACGTCAATAGATAAATAGCATCATAACTTAACTAATAAAAGAAACAGGTATCTACAATAATTAAAGAGGCGGAAGCTTGGTATCTTCCAATCTATTAAACGAACTAGGTATCTGTGCTTCGAGTTTAAACAACGTGTATAAAAAATCAGCTTGAAAATACACATTTCTTCGGGAAATCCAGCAAGAGTTCAGAATATAAACGAGAAGTGAATGTTTTTACAAATTGTTTTAAGCGCAACTTCTCTGCAAATAAAACAAATCATACGATAACGCGGAAATCTAGATCAAGAAGTGTCCCCTCTAACAACTCCTGTCAAGATAAAGTAGTCTCTGACGACTCAAACTCCTCTAAGGGTCCTGTCCCCCTGTCAATCGTTATCATTGATCTTCTTCCTCCCTCTCTTACTTCCCGAATCCACCGATCCCGTATTCGGGTCATGCCTCACCTCCTCGTACGCGGCAAAACTATCCCGGATCAGTTTGAACGCTTTGCTCGACGCATATGGGGTCCCAGTTAGCGGGTCAATGTATTTGGCAGGAAGTCGGGTGACGGGACAGTACAGCTTCTCAGGGACTGTCACTTTGGGGGCCGACTTCTGGAGAAATTGGGGTACAATCCGCGGATCGGAGAAAGTTACAAAGTTCCGTGTGCAGTACCGGAGAGCAGTAACTTTGTGATCGGTACCCTGCTGAGCGCCATGTTGCGGTGAATTGGCGCTGAGCCCGCCCAACTTCACAATGGGCGCAGCGATGCTATGGTAACGCACATACGCGCCCATCGTCGCGCGCCGCTTTGTTGCACGTGTCTTTTTCCGCTGTTCCTCATGGAGACGGAACGCGTGGAGCAACTCCACATTCCTCTCCTCTGTCATCCGACACTCCTCCATGATTTCCTCCTGGGAGGGTATTTTCCACTCTCTCTTCACGGGTTTCCTCTTCGCGCGGCTCTTCGCCTCGTGGTCCCGCTTCACCTTGGACATCTCCGATTTCACGGCCGTTGTATTTCTCCGGGAAACTTGCAGCACAACCGCCGGCTGGGGCTTCCTCTCCTTCTTCTCACCTGGCTCTGATTTGATCACTTTAGGACGCGGGGCGGGGGCTTTCACCTCCCACTTTCTCCTCTTTCTCTTCTCCTCGCCCTCGCCCTCGCCCCCTGACTGCACCTCGTCCGTCTCCTCGCTCATATCGAAATCCGTGTCCACCAGATCGCTCACTTCCTGCTCGGTGGTGTAGTCCCCATCTGTCTCATCCTCCTCAAATCCTCCGTATGCAGTTTTGTAGAAGTCATCTCCGTCGTCCTCTTGCTCCTGGGTCATTAGCTTCGCCATGTTGGCGCCGGCAATCGCACGACGTGGCCGATCCGCCATCTCGCTAGACACCATAGAGAGAGGGGGATTCAGTGAGGAGTTGAGAGAGGATTGACAAATTTGTGCTCGTGGATATTACATAATTCAGAGCAATTGAGATTGGTTTCTTGAAAGTTGAATAACGCAGTAAGTTATGAGTGAATCAGGGTAAAATGTACTTCAAACATTGCATTTCATTGCCAGATACTTTGTTCGAGGATCGGATTAATGTCAGAGAAAGTTTTCAGCGTTTTGAAGCGGACTGCAATAATTTAAAATGAGTAACTACTTCTTTAAAATCAATATAATAATCAATATTGGTAAAGATAAAGGAAAAGACCCGAGCATAACCCCGTGACTATACAAGGTATGCTACCAAATAAGGTCTAATTGGGTCAGGACTGCTAGGGTGCTTCTAGCTGGCCATGTAGAACTTCATGGTACGGTCATTGGAGACGCTTGCAACGTAGTTGGCATTGGGACCGAATCGGACATCAGTTGCATCTTGTGTGTGGGAGTCCCAGGTGACAACCAGGTCACATTGTTTGCTGGGAAAGGGATGGTATGGTTAGTGTTGGGAACATCACTACCTCAGCGGACGTGTCATTAACGAGATAGTTGAGTTACCATGACAACGCACTCTCTCCCACATTACCTGATCTGGTAAACCCTGACATCAGGACCAGCCACTGCCAGGTAGTGACCACTGTTGTCAAACGTTAGTCCGCGGACAGTATACTTGTCCTCCAGCGAGATGGTCTTGAAGTTCTTCAGCTTCCTCAAATCCCACAGCTTAACAACCTCGTCATCAGCACTTAGGAAGATGGGGTGAGGCGAATTGTTCAGGGGGGTTCATGATACAAAGTTTCAAGTGGAAGTGAGTCATCCACCGAGTTCAAAATAACGCAAAAAAAAGACTCGATGGTGTGAGACCATCGAGGTTTTCGCACATAAAACAGGAGAAGATTCTCAGATAGAAGTATCTTGCACTCACCTTGTAGCGAGGTAATATCCATTCTCCGAGAACGCAATAGCAGAGATAGGACCACTGTGTCCGGGAAAGTTAGCAGCAGACTTCTGTTCCTTGAAGTCCCAGATCTTGACCAGACTGTCCGATGTACCGGTTCCAAAGATCAGACCATCAGGATGGAATTGACAGCAAGTCAGACTGTGCGAAACAGACTGATCGGCAACCTTGCACAGCAACTTTCCTGGAGGAAGGAGATTCAGATTCTCAATCTACTCCCTATAATACTCCCCAGTTCCTCCTTTGCCCTCCCTAAGCAAAACATGTCAGTTTAAGTGAGCATTTGAGGATAGCTCTCTAACGGATAGACCGAATGACTTGAAACTTCTACCATAGCTCAAGGACCATGAGAAACTCGGACGAGCAAAATTTTACGTCAATCCGATGATCGGNACGTCAATCCGATGATCAGTTCCTGAGTTAATGGCCGCCATAACCCCTTTATCAACTGAAAACATGTCGGTTTGAGTGAGCATTTGAGGATAGCTCCCAAACGGATCGACCGATTGACTTGAAACTTCTACCATAGCTCAACGACCATTAGAAACTCGGACAACCATGACTTCACGTCAATCCGATGATCAGTTCCCGAGATAGTGGCCGCCATTACCCCTTATCGACCCAAAAAAATGACACAGTTGCCCTAGTCACTCCCCCTCTCCACTCCCTATTCAAAGTTTCCCCCGCTCTCCCATACTCACCGGTAGTGATATCAGAGAAAGCCCAATGCTGGTCAGCAGAGCACGACAGCACGTAGTCGCCCGTGGGGTGGAGCGACAGTCCGGTAACCGGGCCATCGTGAATACGGAGAGTGTGACGACACGATTCACTCTCTATATCCCAGATCCTGACATGGGTGTCGGGAGATGCGGACATGATGGTCTGCTCGTTCGGGTGTGCCACCACACTCGTCACCTTCTTGGTGTGACCTGGGGGGGAGGAGAGGTGATGGTTGTGAGGGACTGAGATGACGAGAAGTCAAAGTTTATAGAGTATGTAAAATATGTTGGTAGATAGATAAGGTATGGAAATGTGAAAGAGAAGAAACGACTAGAATAAAACTGTGCTCACCCTTGAGAGTAGACACGATCTTCTCGGCCTCCTTGTCAAACACGACAATGTTCCGATCACTGCCTCCAGTAACAGTTCTCTTGCTGTTGGGCAGCAGATCGAGGCACAGAATACCGGGCAAACTTGCACTGCAGAGGGGAGAATTATTTGCTGAGATCTTTCTCGCTGGTGATGATGCCTCAAGGGAGTGAGATTAGCCATAAAATTTATCGGGAATCGATTCAGTGTCCGAAATTACATAGGAATATATGGTATTTTTGTCAAAATTTGGTAGAAAATTGCATATGCGAATGGAGGAATCCCGAAAACACAACCCCAACGTGTAGAAAAATCAATTGGCCAGCTGGTACATAAAAATAGGTGTGTCTGGCTTAATTTTGACCACAGAATCCGAATCTGACGGAATCTTGGCGCTATCTCATCGGGAAAATGCCTTAAATCGAAGTTCAATCCCAAAATCTAGACAGCCACCAAAATAGGTTACGATCACGAATTCCGCCTTAGGGAAGCGAGATAAGGCCAAAATTCGATCGATAATCGATTCAGCGTCCAAAAATACATAGGAATCCACGTTATTTGCATAAAAATGGAACAAAAAACTTTCCTCGAATTTCTGATGTCAGTATCGGTTGAGAGTGAAGTGAATGATCCCACACTTTTCTACTCCGTTTTTGAGAGTCTCTATTGAAGACCTAGAAAGCTGATTTTCCGTCAAATCATTTCTCCAACTCTCACACTACAAGCTCATACCACACTGATACCGAAAACCACACTGATATGGAAAACATCCAGGTTTGGAAGGGTCAAAAATCAATTGGACTACTGGTACATAAGACTGTGTGTAACTGTCCTAATTTTGTCCGCAGAATCCGAATCAGATGGAATTTCGGAGCCCTCTAATCGGGAAAATGACGAAAATTGAAGTTCTACTCCTCAACATGTTGTTTGTTATCCGTGTTTATATCTGTGTTGTCTGATGACTACTACCCGAGTGAATATCCGTGTTTACATCTGTGTTGTCTACTACCCGTGTTATTATCCGTTGATGTCCGTGTGAATATCTGTGTGTTGTTTACCTGTGTAGCCCAGGATGAGAGGAGGTCTGGGTGTAATGTTTGAGTTGCTGGGCTGTGGGCACTCCCTCCGGCATTTCCTTGCCCCTCTTCTTACGCCGTGACGTAAGCTCCACGTGGGTCTGCTGCAGCTGCTTTATCACCTCCACGGAGAGTCCTGGGATAAACACATGGGTGTAACACATGGGTGTAACACATGGGTGTAACACATGGGTGTAACACATGGGTGTAACACATGGGTGTAAACAACACGGAGAAAGAACATGGGCGTAAACAACATGGAGAAACATTGGGATAAACACATGGGAGTAAACAACACGGAGAGAGAGAAAGTAGTCTGCAGCTGTTTTGATCAACACGGAGAAACATTGGGATAAACAGGGCAGTAAGTAGTCAACCAACGGACAGGGTTTGGCATACCACCAGAACACAGTAACTAGCCAATGGGGACGCTATTTTGACACGCAACGACTGACCAATAGGATCAGTGAACACAAAAGTACAGAATTACTAACCAATGGGAACACACGAGTACAGAATAACTAACCAATGGGGACAAGTTGTGTTTCCACCTCCATGGGCTCAGGTCTGGCCGCCGCCTCGCTCGGCACAGTTGGAGTTGTTGGAGTGGTGGGAGCAGCAGTTATCGGGTTCTGTGCTGCTATCGCTGCCTGGGGTTTCAGAGTGGCAAGAGCCTCCCGAGCAGCTGTCACCTGTGGGGGATCCAGAGTGATATAAAGAAAAANGGCTAGCTCATCGGGAAATAACTGAAAATTCCAATTTATTCTCAGCTGTGAAGTTCGAGGTCACGTGTCAGATAACTCATCAGGGACGCGAGATAGGGCCAAAATTCAATCGGTAATCGATTCAGCGTCCAAAAATACATAGGAATCAACGGTATTTTCATGAAAATGGAGCAAAAAACTTTCCTCGAATTTCTGATGTCAGTATCGGTTGAAAGTGAAGTGAATGATCCCACACTTTTCTACTCCGTTTTTGAGAGTCTCTATTGAAGAACTAGGAAACTGATTTTCCGTCAAATCATTTCTCCAACTCTCACACTACAAGCTCATACCACACTGATACCGAAAACCGCACTGATATTGAACACGTCCAGGTTTGGAAGGGTCAAAAATCAATTGGACTACTGGTACATGAGAATGTGTGTAACTGTCCTAATTTTGACCGCAGAATCCGAATCGGATGAAATTTCGGAGCCCACTAATCGGGAAAATGACGAAAATCGAAGGTCGACTCCTCAACATGTTGTTTATTATCCGTGTTTACATCTGTGTTGTCTGATGACTAGGTACTGCCCGAGTGTGAATATCCGTGTGTTGTCTACCTGTGCAGCCCAGGATGAGAGGAGGTCTGGGTATAATGTTTGAGTTGCTGGGCTGTGGGAACTCCCTCCGGCATTTCCTTGCCCCTCTTCTTACGCCGTGATGTAAGCTCCACGTGGGTCTGCTGCAGCTGCTTTATCACCTCCACGGAGAGTCCTGGGATAAACACATGGGCGTAAACAACACGGAGAGAAACATTGGGATAAACACATGGGCGTAAACAACACGGATAGAGAACATGGGCGTAAACAACACGGTGAGTCCTGGGATAAACACATGGGAGTAAACAACACGGAGAGCCCTGGGATAAACACATGGGCATAAACAACACGGAGAGAAAGTAGTCTGCAGCTGTTTTGATCAACACGGAGAAACATTGGGATGAACAAGGCAGTAAGTAGTCAACCAACGGACAGGGTTTGGCATACCACCAGAACACAGTAGCTAACTAACTAGCCAATGGGGACGCTATTTTGACACGCAACGACTGACCAATAGGGAAGCTATAATGACACACATCGACTGACCAATAGGAACAGTGAACACAAAAGTACAAAATTACTAACCAATGGGAACACACGAGTACAGAATTACTTACCAATGGGAACACACGAGTACAGAATAACTAACCAATGGGGACAAGTTGTGTCTCCACCTCCATGGGCTCAGGCCTGGCCGCCGCCTCGCTCGGCACAGTTGGAGTAGTGGGAGTGGTGGGAGCAGCAGTTATCGGGTTCTGTGCTGCTATCGCTGCCTGTGGTTTCAGAGTGGCAAGAGCCTCCCGAGCAGCTGTCACCTGTGGGAGAGAAGAGGCTAAGAGGGGGTGAGTGATCCAGAGTGACAGGAAGGGGGCGACATGACTTTCATCGTGTACAGAAATATCATATTCAGAGAAACTCTCAACTTCTCTGATGTGAATTTCAGTAATATCAGACATCCAATTCCTCCCAATTCAACAGGAATCCGACCTCTCAATTGTTGTACCGAGAACAAATTGCCCCGTGACCCACCTCCTTATCTTGTCTTGCTATGACCCTGCATGCAGCATCGTGCTGGTAAAGTGCATAGCTCAGTTCTTGTCGTGTCATTTGGAGTTGCTGTCGCAGTGTGAAACTGTGCAGCATACACGCGTCCCATTCATCCTGCAATATACATGTGTTGTCATGACAACCTGGCGTACAGTTGTCATGACAACCTATCGTACAGTTGTCATGACAACCTAGCGTATTGTTGTCATGACAACCTCGCGTACAGTTGTTATAGCAACCTAGCGTATTGTTGTCATGACAACATGGCACTCACCTGCAGTATCTTGAGAATAGCGGGTATACTTGTTGCAGTTGGTGGTCTAGGGCGCTGTACAGGCGTGGTGTTCAGAGCAACAATCTGAGATAGGTCGGCATAACGACACGGTTACCATAGAAACACGGTTACCATAGAAACACAACACAGTATCCATAGCAACACAGCAACTAAAGCAACACAGTTACCGACCTGTTCCTCAGATAGCGGTTCTCCATTGATCGGATCACTCCCGTTTTCCGCCACATACTTCTCTAGCAGTCTCTTCTCGAATATGTGCTTGCTAACCAACGAGATAACGGGAACCTCGGGAACCTCGTTACTCAGCGAACAGATCAGAGCCATTCTATCTAGTGTTGTTACCATGGTAATTAGCAAATAGTGATGACTTATATTGTAATGATGCTATTACATTAAGTAAAGACGCTAACAGTTCAGTCATAGAACTCTCTTCTACGATCTAGAATTCTCATGAAAAATGAAAACAGTCAGGATTGTTGATGTGTATCGTACACTGTACAGGGTAATTGATAAAGTCGAGAATAATCACAAAATATTTGGCCGGAGGGCAGTGGATGCTGTGCAAATTTCAAGAGTAAAATCTCCACTATTTATATCATGTGGGAAATCGTCATCAAATTACAGAGAGATGAAATACATGAAATCAGAATGAATAGCGGGTTTCTAGAAAATTCTCTGGTTTTGGTGATCTTCTACTTGGATCGGTTCCTCAATTACACAATGAATGAAAGTGCAAACAGGAAATAATAGAAACATGATGTCAGAATTCCTCCTCCATTCACTGAATATCGAGGGCATCATCATACTGAACGAGTTTCCTCTTTGCGTTGCTCGACACAAAGTTTGCATACTTCTCCCCTCCCGATTTCATGGGTTCCAACAAGTTGCCCGAGCTCTTTGCTTCATCCTGAGGAGATGTAGGAGTGAGAGGAAATGATGGTAAATTAATCATGGATAGAAATGAGAGAAAGCCGAAGTGTAACAAGGGAAACACTTCCTACGAGCAATATACTATCACAGTAACTAAGCAAACACAGTTACCATGGCAACACTCACGTGATCTACGTAAGTGAAGTTTGATACCAAGTCCTTGTCATGAGCTGCTTTCCCCAGTCCGGCTCTCTTAGCTGGTGGAGGTGTTGGCCTGTGTTCCGGAGAATCATCCAGGGTTAGGGGTCTCTCTTTGATCTCCTTCCTACTGGCTCTGTTCCTCTCGAATTTGCACGATCTCTTGAATCCGCTGCTCTTATTCCGCTCTTTCTCTGCTTTCTTCGCAGCCTCGGCTTGGAGGACTCGTTTAGCAGCAAGGATAGTCTCCTGCTTGCTGAGTGTCACTGTGGGCATACGTGGGAGTCTAGAATAAGTGGGAGTTTAAAATAGAAAACGTAAGTGATAGATTCAAGATCTGAATTTCGTCATTATTACAAAAAAGAAACGAATAGCCAAGGGAACACACAACATACTCAGGCTGATCTCGACTTCAAATTCGATCGTCATGATGGTTCTCTCACCTGGTTTTCTTTTCTCCTCGACTTTCTTCAGCTCCTCCTCCTCCTTCTTTTCCTTCAGTTTCCGTCTCTTGGAGTGAAGGAGAGCCATCTTCTTTATCAGGAACTCCTCTGTAGCCGATTCCTTGCCCAGGCTCGGCACTAGGAACGAGACCATTTTCTGATGGAGTTTTGAGTGAAAAAATCCACTGCTGTCCGTGTGTTTTCAGATTGAAGTAAAAAGGGGATGAAGTTGGTTATATAAATCATTTGATTTTTACGAAAGAAAATGATAAATCATACGATCAAGTCAATATTACGTCACTAACTGAATCAGCATTCACCATAACTCAATTCACAATTGCGTAGCAAAATCTGAAAAAACACACAACTAAAAAGCACTGCTATAATATTTTAGAATATCTTAAGATACCAAACAAGTTGTTCAGTACAGGACACAATTTCAATTTCCTCCTTGTCCGAAATAAGGGACTCCACGAGAAGCGACATTGCCTCAGTGTCGGTAGTTCGAGGGGGGAGCTCAACATCTGTTTTCAGCAACGAGGTCGAGAATCCAACTGATCCCAAATTCACGGGATATTTGGGGGTTTCAAGGGTAAATTTAAGGGGGTTGCAATCAAATTTTTCCTTGGCAAAAACAGTAGGCCAGATTCCAACGGTTTTCACATCTCTGAGTTTTTCAAACAAGTCAACGCTGTACAACCGGTCCAGATTAGCGAAGATAATC
Organism: Beroe ovata; assembly: GCA_946803715.1. Classification (NCBI taxonomy): domain Eukaryota; kingdom Metazoa; phylum Ctenophora; class Nuda; order Beroida; family Beroidae; genus Beroe; species Beroe ovata. The sequence goes on along the minus strand of CAMPET010000194.1, from coordinate 48,823 downwards.
GTCCCAGATGTGTTAAAATGATTTTCCTTCAGATTACTCAGCGCTGTGTTTCTCAGAACATTGCATTTATTGACGCTATCCTCCATCTTCCCGCCATTGTCTAGGTGAGTATATTGGAGGTTGGTGCTGGCCAGGAAATTTCCAACGAGACTTGTCCTCGACACTTCCACCACAATCCATTGGAGATACGGGATGTGAGCGATAGCCTGAGCCAGAAGTGTCAGTTCTGTTAGCTGTGTGGCACGTGTGTAGGTAGGCGTGATGATGAAAATGGTCCTGTACTTCTCCCCTGATATCAGAGCGTTCATCTTGTGACCTGCAATAATGGGGATATCATAGAAGGGCATAGAAGTGAAAAACAAAAACAGAGATGAATCACGAACATTCAGAACGACGTAAAGTGGTGTCAAGAGGGATGATAGTGGTGTCATGAAAAAAAGATAAGAATGGTGTCATATTCAAACCCAGCTCAGCATCACAATGAGCAATCTGCCTCTCTGCTTCATACAACTCAAGCTCTGCCTGATTCAACTTATCAGCCAGAACTGCCTTCTCCTCCTGGACTTCCAGCATGTTGAGAGTACCAAACATGTAGCCCAGGGAGGTCAGGAAGATGACTATGAAAACAGTGACACAGAACTTCTTGTTAAATGATGTCAGTAAACGCATGATTCCAGTTATGCATAACCTAGAGTGATGTTCGGTAAGGGACAGGGTCAAAATTTGGAGAGATCTAGATTCACTGATGTCTCATGATGAAAAGAATACCTACGTCATTGATTGGCAGCATAATCACTTAATATTCCATCAAAAACGAAAAGTATACGAATCCAAATCAACAAATACTGTATAACCAATAATATGAACACCGGAACTTAGATATAGCACACCTTATTACACTATAATGACTTAGTTTTTTCATTTAACCACTCAATTAACTCTGGTCCTTTGCCAAGTTCATTGAAAATGTTGCCGACTTTTTCTCTTACTTCCTCATGATATGAGTTGAGCCACGCTATCTGCTTTCCAGTCATCATCTTAGGATTTATGAGTTTCAAATCGATTGGGGCCATTGTTATAGTTTTGAAAGTCAAATATTTTCCATCATCAGGTCCAATATCAGTCTCAACAACTTCAACTAAGCTCTCGATTCTGATTCCAAACTTTCCATCAGCGTAAAATCCTGGCTCATTGGAAAGTATCATACCAGGCTTTAGCCCCATTTCATACTTACTCATCCTGTTCCCTGATGAGATCCTGCAAGGCCCTTCGTGCACATTAAGGAAAGATCCAACGCCGTGGCCAGTTCCATGCTGGTAGTTTTGTCCGACATTCCAGAGGTGAGTTCTTGCTAAACTGTCCAGACAAGTTCCCTTGGTGCCAGGGGGGAATATTGCCATAGCAAGGTCAATGTGACCCATCAAAACCCTGGTGAAACAGTCAATCTGATAATCAGTGGGGTGACTGAGATGGATTGTTCGTGTCACATCAGTGGAACCATCATAGTACTGAGCTCCAGAATCAATGAGATACATGTCATTCTTATCAACCTGAAGACAACTTCCTTTTGAAGGTTTGTAATGGATTATAGCCCCATTTGGACCAGAACTTGATATTGTATCGAAACTTAATGAGACAAACTTGTCATATGTACTCCTAAACATTTCAGCCTGATGTGCTGCATCAACTTCATCAATTGTTACACCAGGTTTTTGAACTTCATTCTCAAGCCAATGGAAGTATTCACATAGTGCAGCTCCATCTCGGATATGACTCTTTCTCATTCCATCCAATTCGACATCATTTTTAATTGCCTTAAGTTCTTGCACTGGACTCATGCCAATAACCTGACGGTCTCTTTCGATATTCTGTGCTATTGCTATATTTGTTGATAGAGGTAAAAATACTCTGCCCTCAAAATTCTTCACAGCAGAGTAGATTTCTTCATATGGACATACCTTTATACCAAGATCTATCAGATATGTCTTCACTTCATCACACAATTTCACATCATCAACAAATAATGTTGATGACTCTTGGTCAATGATTGCAAAAGAATAGAATACAGGATTATAGTTGACATCAGATCCTCTGAGATTGAATAGCCATGCAATGTCATCAAGTGCACTCAAAACTATTGACTGACAATGCTTTTTCTTCAGATCACTCCTTAGATGAACTAGTTTTTCAACAACTTGTTGACCTGCATGCCTCATGTCATGAATGAATATGGCAGATGAGGGAAGCATTGGAGCATCATCCCAAACCATTTCAACCAAATTCTCATTGACAGGGATCAGTTCAATCCCACATCCTTTTAATTGTTTATCTAATGTTCGGTATCTTTTGACTGAGCATGTCTTCGGATCTATCCCCACCCGTTCACTCTTTTTTAGATTACTTGAAAGCCATTCTTGCTCAGTTGGAGTTCCAGGCATCCTATCCCTCATCAAGGTCCAATTCTCATCAAGCTGATTTTCAGCTTGCAAAAAATAACGACCATCAGTCCAGAGTAGAGCTTTGTCTAAGCAAACAACAGCTGTGCCAGCACTGCCAGAGAAACCAGAAATGAATTCTCTTCGCCTAAACTTGTCACAAACATATTCACTCATATGAGAATCATCAGATGGAACTATATAAGCTGCAAGATTCCCGTGCACCTGCATAAGCTTTCGCAATCTTTTCAGCAATTCTCCTGTTTTCTTAGCCATTGCTAAGGTAGGATGGAGTTCAATCTCTCTGTTTACCCCATATATTATATTAATGTTTGAGATGATTTGTACAAGTGAATGAGTACATGTGAATGAAACTCAAGAGGTATGACATTATAACAATGATTATCTTAGAAAATATATTTCATCATACAGTAAGTGAATATATTGATCAAGAATATTGGATATGAATAAAATATAAATCAAGCTCCTTTGCCAGATGTTATCTGTCCACTGTTCCATTTGTTGATCGATGATAGACCCTGTCAAGAATTTCGTTTCGCGCGCGCGGCGCAAACTTATTCTCAGACAGCTTGTTTCGAAGCAAAAAGGAGACGCGACGCAGCGCGCGCGGAATGGTCGGGTCACGCGACGCAGTTGTAGGATTTCACCCTACCCTTGCTGGCGGAATTTTATCCCTGGAAAGATAAAATACCGGATTGAAATCGCGGGGATTAAAAATCGCGCGCACCGACGGTAGGGTAAAATCCTACAAGTCACGCAGCGCGGCGCTGCAGCGCGGGAACAATGAACATCATTCGGTTACGCTGACGCAACGCATTGCTAGGCCCACTAGAAGGAAAATTGAAAAATCAAAACACAAAGTTCAGGGTCGAAATCGTCTGGCGATGCTAGACCGCTGATGCAAGCCGCGAAGCTGTCTGAGAATAAGTTTGCGCCGCGCGCGCGCAAAACGAAATTCTCGACAGGGTCTACCATCGATCGACAAGTCGTGGGGTTATTTATATTATTATTACTATTAGTCGAATTCATAATTCCATTTCCGGGACACGACAAACGAGGTCACACTCTGCACTCACATGTCACAGCTACACAGTGCGCAGTTGCAGAATGCAGTTGTCAGACTCAGATGTCAAGAATAAGATAAAACCTGTTTCTCTTTGCTCTTGCGCGGCGCACGCGATAAGCAGGTCAGATAACAAATACAATAACATCTGTGATCTTGGTCTAACAAGTGCGCAGTGGGACATATTGTTGGGTTGATTCGCGTCATACTGCGAATTCTCTTCTCGGTCCATAATAATTCTGAATTCAAACGCAAGACTTTGACGCTATCGATCCACAAGAAGTAGAACAAGGTTCCAATCAAAATGCAGACATCAAAGTTTTTTTTGAACTAGACACAATTTAACTTCGCTGTTATATAATTGTGATTTGAAGGATCCTAATTTTGAAGAGCATCACATATTAGATGTCTGGTTTCGATCCTTAATTATGTCCGATTCTACATATTACCTGAAAGTGAAATCGCTTCAACTTTTACAGTTTCCCATCGCATTCGCTTCAACTCTTAGAATTTCAAGTTTCCTACTAATATAACACTCCCAATTATAATCTGCTGTCAGCATATTATGCTGGTCATTCAAGAATCAATATCATGTAAATTTTTTCGCAATGTCATGGCGTCATGCTCTGGCTATAAGTATAATGTTCTCCCTTTAACGATAAGTATAGTCTTTATTAAAATATAACCGACAAAGAATCAACCTGGATCACGGGGAAGTTCCAATTTGATCCTCTAGTTTTGTAGCTCAATCCTAGTTTCGACAGTGAAATCTTCAAATTTGATCCTCGATTCTGTATCAAATCCCATTTGAGGGCTCATTCCTCTTCCGTCGATCATCCTATTCCTACTTCAATATCACCTGAGGGGAAAACAGGCGTTGGATCAAGATGTGTGTGTGTGTGTGTGTGTGTGTGTGTGTGTGTGTGTGGGTGTGGGGG
>CAMPET010000194.1:0-28586 GCA_946803715.1 Beroe ovata | reverse complement strand
AATGGTCCTTGAGCTATGGTAGAAGTTTCAAGTCAATCGGTCGATCCGTTTGGGAGCTATATTCAAATGCTCACTGAACTGACACGTTTTCGGTGGATAAAGGGTTATGGACGCCATTAAATCGGGGACCGATCATCGGATTGATGTGAAATTTTTGTTATCCGAGTTTCTAATGGTCCTTGAGCTATGGTAAAAGTTTCAAGTCATTCGGTCTATCCGTTTTGGAGCTATCCTCAAATGCTCACTCAAGCTGACATGTTTTTGGTCGATAAGGGGTTATATCGGCCACTTACTCAGGAACCGATCATCGAATTGACGTGAAATTTTGGTGGTCCGAGTTTCTAATGGTCCTTGAGCTATGGTAAAAGTTTCAAGTCAATCGGTCGATCCGTTTGGGAGCTTTCCTCAAATACTCACTCAGACTGACATGTTTTGGGTCTATTAGGGGTTATGGTGGCCATTAACTCGGGAACCGATCATCGGATTGACGAGAAATCTCGGTTGTCCGAGTTTCTAATGGTCCTTGAGCTATGATAGAAGTTTCAAGTTAATCGGTCGATCCGTTTGGGAGCTATCCTCAAATGCTCACTCAAATTGACCAGTAATGAGCAGATAAGGGGTTATGTCGGCCCTTAACTTGAGAACCGATTATCAGCTTAACTTGAAATTTTGGTTGTCCGAGTTTCTAATGGTCCTTGAGCTATGATAGAAGTTTCAAGTTAATCGGTCGATCCGTTTGGGAGCTATCCTCAAATGCTCACTTAAATTGACCAGTAATGAGCAGATAAGGGGTTATGTCGGCCCTTAACTTGAGAACCGATTATCAGCTTAACTTGAAATTTTGGTTGTCCGAGTTTCTAATGGTCCTTGAGCTATGATAGAAGTTTCAAGTTAATCGGTCGATCCGTTTGGGAGCTATCCTCAAATGCTCACTTAAATTGACCAGTAATGAGCAGATAAGGGGTTATGTCGGCCCTTAACTTGAGAACCGATTATCAGCTTAACTTGAAATTTTGGTTGTCCGAGTTTCTAATGGTCCTTGAGCTATGATAGAAGTTTCAAGTCAATCGGTCGATCCGTTTGGGAGCTATCCTCAATTGCTCACTCAAACTGACATGTTTTGGGTCGATAAGGGGTTATGGCGGCCACTAAATCGGGGACAGATCATCGGATTTATGTGAAATTTTAGTTGTCCGAATTTCTCATGGTCCTTGAGCTATGTTAGAACTATTTAATTGAGCATTTGAGAATAGCTCGCAAACGGTTAAACCGATCGACTTGAAACTTGTACCACAGCTCAAGGACCATTGGAAACTCGGACAGCCCAATTTCATGTCAATCCGATACTCCCTTCCGAAGTTAATTGCCGACATAACCCATTATCCATGAAACTAGGCCGATTTAAGTGAGCATTTGAGGATACGTAGCTCCCAAACGGATAGACCGATTGAGTCACAGATGACACATCCTAACCTCGCCTTGGAGCACTGGTCGACGTTCCCTCGCCCTGTTCGGGTCTCATCTTGTTGGCATGGAGTATGTCCTTAGGGTTGGCCACTCGCTCACAATACTCGATACCAAACTTGGGACCGTTAATGGGCGTGGTCGTGCCGGGGAAATTGTACCTGGTGATAGGTGTCACAATAGGTGTGATGAACAGGTGTTATAATGGCAGGTGTCGATAGTTTTCAACTTCTTGGCACGTAACACAGAAAATAGTACTGAACTCTCATGGCTCGTCTACTATAATAAGAGTAGGTTTATGATGATACTACCATTATAGTACCTCAGTCGAAGTAGCGGCAGCTCAGGAGCGTTTGGATTGTCACTCTTCTGTTGAGTAGCACGGTCGAGCATCTCGTCAACGTGGTATTGCAGGAATGAGGTGATGTCCTTGTCCTCTGTGACGTCATCAGGCTGTCATGAGCGAGTGAGGATATATGATATGGCAGCATCATGGTGCTAGTAATGGGGGGTCGATGAGAGTATGCCGAATTGGTGAAAAGATTGATGGATACGAATCGCCGTCAATGGCAAAGTGGTCAGTAGGCTTATTATGAAACTTTCACGAAACTGAGCTACATTACACTGAGCCAATGATCATTGAGCATAAAAGCCATGGCCAGTCTCACCAGAGAAACGTCTTTGAAAATGAACGGTCTGACAGTTGTGAGGGGTATCTTGTTTAAACAAAACTGTTTCTTCCACACTTGTAGTTTGAAGCAGTGTTTCGGGAGAGTTTCTCCTTCGCAAAGGGACGTTGCCACACTGGATCCCGGCTGAAAAGTGGATGTTATCTTGTCAGTTATACCTCGCATTGTAAGAATCGTGATTTCAAAAGTTGGCATTACTCCAACCTGTAAGATGTATGCGTTGATAATCTCGTTCAAGTGTAGCTCGGGAATACAATCGTGTTCATGTCCCCAGATAACCATATCAATGAAGTCGGGGAGAAAATCTTCCGGGATGAATGAGGAAGCGGCTGTTCCCCGCTTCACATGGTTCTGAGGAATATTGAATGTGAGAATGTGAGATTACCAAGGTACTTACTGAAAACTCTTGCGGATAAATATTGCGCATACATCACCATGGTTACCCTATGAATATTGAATGATGAATACAGTACTGTTAAACCAGATATTTTCACGGGTGTTATTAATGCGATCCCCTCGAACGCGCGCACACACATCGCCATGGTTACCTGATGAATGACGAAGATGTTGAACCAGCCGTCCTGGTCCTGTTCCGGTCTGAGTACCTTCACCTTGTTAGCTTTGAACAACCTGTACAACCGCTCATCCCTGATACTGCCGAGTCCGTATATCGCTAGTTTAGTGGTTCCCTTTCTAAGTAAGAGTGGACTCACGATCACCTCTTCCACAGACGGGCACTTCCCTGTGGGGGCACAAGAGTGATGTAAAGTGGGATGTTCCCGGATGTTATATGATTTGAATTGAGGTACCTATGAAACCGTGAGATTTAAAATACCGATTCATTTGCAAATTACATCCTGAATGCACCACATGTGCATTGTGCGCCCCTCATAACTCATGAACCCCTCAAATGAACCCCTCAAAGAAGTAGGATCCTCGCTTACCAAAGTAGTTGATAACACCGCTCGCACTCAGGATATCTAGTGCACAGAGACCCTCTGGCCCAGCCGGGTCATCGTGGTTACCATGGATACTGAACACTGGGATGCCAACATTGAGGTTGGGGTCTTCGTAATTGACGCGTGGAAACTCGCTGAAAATAGTACGTACTCGTTTGATCGGAATAAGAGACATGTTATCTAGACTGTAGGAGTGCAGTATAAGACGGAGGAAACATTAGGATTAGATTAAGAATTTGGAAGAATTTTGGAGCAATCTTGCCGGGAGTAATTCTTATTATATCGTAGTTCTATGATTGCATAAAATTATGGATTATTAAGGTATCCAGTCGGCAGTCGAGCCCCAGGGGAACAAGTAGGGGCTTAAATTTCAATTCCAATCAGTTCAGTGTCCAAAATAACCTAAGAGATGGTTTCATCGTGTGAAAACTCAGGATGTAGGTATGACTTTAATTACGAAAGACAATCCAAAACAAAGGGGCGAGAATTTTCTACTGAGAAGAAACAATGGAGGAGACGTATCTGGCCTAATTTTGACCGTAGATTACGAATTTGAAGGAATTTCAGAGCTATCTCATCGGCAAAATCTCCGAATTCCGTGTTCCTTATGGAATTCCCTGAGTCAATGTATCAATGATACCGGTATATAATAACACCTCAGGAGAGCAATTGAACGTTGAAATATAACTTGCATTCGATTCAGCGTCCAAAATTACCTAGAAACAGATAGTAACTACTTGAATATTGGATAAAAAAAATTTTGTCGTTCCAAGCATCCTGGATCAGAGTGGAATCGCGAATCACAATACCAAACATCTGGGGCTGGGAAGGACGAAAAAATTTTTTATTGAAAAGAAACGTAAGGAGTGATGTTACCAGCCTAATTTTGGCCGTAGATTACGAATTTGAAGGAGTTTTTGAGCTACCTCATCGGGAAAATGTCAAAATTTTGTGTTCCTTAGAGAATTCCCTAAGTAAATGTATCAAGGATACGAGTGTGCAGTAACACCTCAGGGGAGCAATTGAGCGCTAAAATATCATTTGGAATCGATTCAGCGTCCAAAATTACCTAGGAATAGATAGTTACTACTAGAATATCGGACGAAAAAATTTTTGTCGTTCCAAGCATCCTGGATCAGAGTGGAATTGCGAATCACAATCCCAAGCATCTGGGGCTGGGAAGGACGAAAATTTTTTATCGAAAAGAAACGTAAGGAGAGATGTTACCGGCCTAATTTTGGCCGTAGATTACGAATTTGAACGAATTTCTGATCCACCTCGTCGGTAAAACAGTTAAAATTGAGCTTCATCATCCAAAACTCCAAATTTTACAACAAAGCGTCAAAGCATCACCTCTCGTGGAAGTTAACTTTTTGGTTACTGAGGAACTCAATCTTGATTGGGGTGTCTCCANTTTCAACTTCTTGGCACGTAACACAGAAAATAGTACTGAACTCTCATGGCTCGTCTACTATAATAAGAGTAGGTTTATGATGATACTACCATTATAGTACCTCAGTCGAAGTAGCGGCAGCTCAGGAGCGTTTGGATTGTCACTCTTCTGTTGAGTAGCACGGTCGAGCATCTCGTCAACGTGGTATTGCAGGAATGAGGTGATGTCCTTGTCCTCTGTGACGTCATCAGGCTGTCATAAACGAGTGAGGATATATGATATGGCAGGATCATGGTGCAATTAATGGGGAGTCAATGAGAGTTTGCCGAATTGGTGAAAAGATTGATGGATACGAATCGCCGTCAATGGCAAAGTGGTCAGTAGGTTTATTATGAAATTGTCACGAAACTGAGTTACATTACACTGAGCCAATGATCATTGAGCATCAAAGCCATGGCAAGTCTCACCAGAGAAACGTCTTTGAAAATGAACGGTCTGACAGTTGTGAGGGGTATCTTGTTTAAACAAAACTGTTTCTTCCACACTTGTAGTTTGAAGCAGTGTTTCGGGAGAGTTTCTCCTTCGCAAAGGGACGTTGCCACACTGGATCCCGGCTGAAAAGTGGATGTTATCTTGTCAGTTATACCTCGCATTGTAAGAATCGTGATTTCAAAAGTTGGCATTACTCCAACCTGTAAGATGTATGCGTTGATAATCTCGTTCAAGTGTAGCTCGGGAATACAATCGTGTTCATGTCCCCAGATAACCATATCAATGAAGTCGGGGAGAAAATCTTCCGGGATGAATGAGGAAGCGGCTGTTCCCCGCTTCACATGGTTCTGAGGAATATTGAATGTGAGAATGTGAGATTACCAAGGTACTTACTGAAAACTCTTGCGGATAAATATTGCGCATACATCACCATGGTTACCCTATGAATATTGAATGATGAATACAGTACTGTTAAACCAGATATTTTCACGGGTGTTATTAATGCGATCCCCTCGAACGCGCGCACACACATCGCCATGGTTACCTGATGAATGACGAAGATGTTGAACCAGCCGTCCTGGTCCTGTTCCGGTCTGAGTACCTTCACCTTGTTAGCTTTGAACAACCTGTACAACCGCTCATCCCTGATACTGCCGAGTCCGTATATCGCTAGTTTAGTGGTTCCCTTTCTAAGTAAGAGTGGACTCACGATCACCTCTTCCACAGACGGGCACTTCCCTGTGGGGGCACAAGAGTGAAGAGGCGGGCATAATCTTTGGAATGACATATGAATTGAGGTACTCTATGAAACCGTGAGATTTGAAATACCGATTCATTTGCAATTTACACCCTGAATGCACCCATGTGCATTGTGCTTCCCTCATAACTCATGAACCCCTCAAATGAACCCATCAAAGAAGTAGGATCCTCGCTTACCAAAGTAGTTAATAACACCGCTCGCACTCAGGATATCTAGTGCACAGAGACCTTCTGGTCCAGCAGGGTCATCGTGGTTACCATGGATACTGAACACTGGGATGCCAACATTGAGGTTGGGGTCTTCGTAGTTGACGCGTGGAAACTCGCTGAAAATAGTACGTACTCGTTTGATTGGAATAAGAGACATGTTATTTAGGCATGTTTAGTAGAAGACAGAGGAAACTTTGGGATTAAAAGAATTTGGAAAAATTTTCGAGCAATCTTGTCGGGAGTAATTCTGATTATATCGTAGTACTATGATTGCATAAAATTATGGACTATTAATAAAGTATTAAGGTATTCAGTTGGCAGTCGGGCCCCAGGGGAGCGAGTAGGGGCTTAAATTTCAATTCCAATCGGTTCAGCGTCCAAAATAACCTAAGAGATGGTTTTCATCGTGTGAAAACTCGGAGAAATTTTTTTCGCTTTTCCATTCATCCTGGATCAGGATGTATGACTTTAATCACGAAAGACAATCCCAAAACAAAGGGGCGAAGAGAAACAATGGAGGAGAAACAATGGAGGATACGTATCTGGCCTAATTTTGACCGTAGATAACGAATTTGAAGGAATTTCAGAGCTAGGTATCTCATCGGCAAAATTTCCGAATTCCGTGTTCCTTATGGAATTCCCTAAGTCAATGTATCAAGGATACCGGTATATAATAACACCTCAGGGGAGCAATTGAGCGTTGAAATATAACTTGCAATCGATTCAGTGTCCAAAATTACCTAGAAACAGATAGTAACTACCTACTTGAATATTGGATAAAAAAATTTTTGTCGTTCCAAGCATCCTGGATCAGAGTGGAATCGCGAATCACAATCCTAAACATCTGGGGCTGGGAAGGACGAAAAAATTTTTTATCGAAAAGAAACGTAAGGAGAGATATTACCGGCCTAATTTTGGCCGTAGATTACGAATTTGAATGAGTTTTTGAGCTACCTCATCGGGAAAATGTCAAAATTTTGTGTTCCTTAAAGAATTCCCTAAGTAAATGTATCAAGGATACCAGTGTGTAGTAACACCTCAGGGGAGCAATTGAGTGATAAAATATCATCTGCAATCGATTCAGCGTCCAAAATTAACTAGAAACAGATAGTAACTACTTGAATATTTGATAAAAAGAATTTTGTCGTTCCAAGCATCCTGGATCAATGTGGAATCGCGAATCACAATCCCAAACATCTGGGGCTGGGAAGAACGGAAAATTTTTCATCGAGAAGAAACGTAAGGAGAGGTGTTCCCGGCCTAAATTTGGCCGTAGATTACGAATTTGAACGAATTTCTGATCCATCTCGTCGGCAAAACAGTTAAAATTGAGCTTCATCATCCAAAACTCCAAATTTTACAACAAAGCATCACCTCTCGTGGAAGTTAACTTTCTGATTGCTGAGGAACTCAATCTTGATTGGGGTGTCTCCAAAACAGTATTTGCGGAGGAGAGTGGTTGCCTTGTGGATGGTGGGTCGGGACGGTTTGTTGTCATGGAAAAGATCACCTCCAAGTAGGATCATGTCCACCTGAAACAAGTCCATGAGCCAATCTCTGTGCGGGATAATAGCTATGCTGAACTCAGAATATGCTACGGAATGATAGAGCTCACTGCTCATTTCTCATCATTCCACGATAATTCCTTGCTCAGGCTGGGATGTTTCCCATCGTATACCATTGCTCAAAACTTTAGATGTTATAAAATATTCGATTTGAGCACGGACGTAGGTACCTTTTGTTGCACTGCATGTTGCAATATTTCCTCAAACGCAACAAAACTGTCCTCTCCCCTCACGGAATCTTTCTCAGCAAAGCCGAGGTGGTTATCTGAAACACGACGCCAATAGTATATATACATAATTAACATTGAACTGACATTGATGATTCGAATTGATGATTAAAAAAATGAAGTCTAAGGATTGAAAAGCCCAAGCTCTACAATCTACATCTATATCATTAAGACTGAATGTCAAAGAATATAATGAGTAAGAGTTTCACAATACCTGTTGCAACAAGGATACTAAATGAATCTTCCTCAGCGGGATTTTCTTCAGACATCCTAGTGTGAGAGAGATGTTGAATGGTAAATCTATAAGTATCAGGTATGAGTATTATGAAATATCATGCATGCGATTGTTCAAAAGATCTTATGAAAAGCCATTGATTTACTTTGCTAAAACCATCTGAAGTAGATAAACAATTGAAGTGCCTAAGTAAAAACTGTCACGAATAAATATCAGAAAACTCAAACTTCCCTGAAAATAATTTTTCTGATTTCCAACCTAAACTCTCCCACTTGTCAACCATATAATGAACTTGCTTCATATCAAGCTCAGGATTTATCGTCTCGAACACTCGCAAACTTTCCCAAGCACAGACAGTGCCAATCTTGAGACACTGTTCGACAGTGTGACCCTTGTTCATTGCTGAAAAAAATCCTCCCAGGAACGAATCTCCTGCACCACTGCTCGATTTTATAGTGACAGTTTCAGGGGCAGAGGCTAGGTAGACAACATCTAGCCAGCCATGAGACGACAGGCTGGAGTACAACACCCCTTGGTCTCCCAGGGTAGTTAGCACAGTTCGGTTCTCATATCTGTCAGACATGACCTGAATGCATCTCAACATGTTGACCACGATATCCACCATGTTTACTGGAATATCAAAGGAGTGAGGGAGGCTGAAATTATCCAGTGGGGCTGGTAGAATGAGAGCAAGTTCAGATACATTTGGAGTGACCATGGAAGACATTTTCAGTAATCCAGCTTCAACAAAATTCTGAAACTTTGTAGGAGCAGTTGGTTCGATAACGAGAGGAACACTAAACTTCAAACATCGTTCAGCTAAGTTCAAAGCAGTTTCTAGGGGTATATCACAGTCAATAATAACGTGAGACGAATTCTGGATATCTGAATCGGAAATCATATTTGATTTTATGTGAGAATGCGACGAAAAATCAGCAACACCTTCTGAAACATTGCCATCTGCGAAGGACAGCTGTGCAATTGGTGTTGAGATCCCTCCGATAACTGAAACGTTATCTGTTTTCATGCCAGAATCCTTGCAGAGCTCTAAAGCCATCTTTCCCATCTTATCATCTCCGACAATACTGATCAAAGAACTCGGTGTACCACACCTTGAGAGACATTCAGCAACATTTCGACCGACACCTCCGACAACATGATTAATCAGCCCCTGAGCCAGATCTTTACCAACACTTGCCTCAATCAACTTGGTGCAGACTATATCAACATTTATTGCACCAACAACTAGCATGCCTTTACCGCCAATGCCATTCTTGAAATTTCTTTGATTCTCTTTGTCCATACAATTCTTAAGTTCTACAGCAATGTCACACCCAACTGAAACATTGTTTTGTACCAAAGCCAAATTTGTCTGTAAAGATCTGCCACTTGTTAGTTCAGATAATCTTGCCAGCAGAAAAGGAGTCACAGAATGTCCAACAATCTTTTTTTCTTCTGCTTCTTTGAGAGCAGTGGATATGGCTGACTCAATTTCCAATCCATCAGCAGCAAACTTGTCTGGAATGGGAACTGCTATCACAATACCAGAATCCAGCTTTAATTTCTTGTTCATGAAAATAAGCCCAGCAGCCTCCTTTGCATTCCGAACATTTGTGTGAGAATTATAGCCACTTTTTGCAGTGAAAAAAGCAGGAAAGTCTCGTGTCTCACCAAAGGTAGCAACAGTTACTCCATTTGTTTCTAGCACCTCAAGTGTCCTTTGTATATCAAGGATTGATTTTACACCAGCACAAACCACAGCTACAGGAGTCCTCCCTAATTCAGAAAGATCAGCGCTTATGTCAAGTGTCTCCTGCCCACCTCTGTGTACACCACCAATTCCCCCAGTAGCAAAGACATCAATGTTATACTTATGAGCCAGTAACATGGTACCAGATACTGTAGTCCCGCCGGTCAAACCTTGTTGAAGACTGGGAGCTAAATCTCTTCTTGATATCTTAATAAAGTCTTTACTCCCATTTGATAGGTGTGCTAGCATATCATCTTCAAGACCTACTGAAACTTTGCCCCTCAGAATGGCTATAGTAGCAGGGGTGACCTTCTTCCTCCTGCAAAGACTTTGAACTGACAAAGCCAAGTCATGATTATGAGGGTGTGGGAGACCATGAGTAATAATAGTAGATTCTAAAGCAAGAATAGGACTTTTCTTCTTTAAAGCTGAATTGACTTCATCAGAGAAGAAGGTTGAAATTTGTCTAAGATTGTTTGTTGAAAAGCCATGCTTGAAACACCATGCTTTTCTCGTATTCATGAGGAACTTGATGTCATATTGAACATAGCTATGGAATAATATAACAATTCATAAACATAATAGTTTTTCTGTATGGTTTGTTACATTGTATTCATTAAAAGTGTCTAATTATCTATGCTATAACAGAGGATCCAAGTTCTCTTGTTGCTAGGTCTTTCATCTTCTTTGTTACACTAAATGCTGATCCATGACCAGGGATTATTAAGTCTGCAAGTAACAACATTTCATTCCTGTTTTTACATTGAAGAATTTCATCTTCAGATCCCGCATTCTTCCATATACTTGAATCAAACACATCATTTTCCTTTTCAAAAAGATCTCCAGCAACACATATCAAACCAGAGTCAGTTTTGACAACTAGACTCACACTATCTAATGTATGGCCAGGTGTGGGAACAACATACAAATTCTCCTCAATCATATATTTCTCCCCAGCTTTGAAATCATGTTCAAAGTATCGATCACTATTGTGAATTGAATGACCAACTATGTGTAGAACTGCAGAGGTGAAAAGATTGTTGTTGCCAATATGATCTGGGTGGGCATGAGTACAGACAACATGTGTGATGTCGTCACATTTCAGTCCCTCCTGATACAGAAGTGCAATTAATACTTCTTTGTCCCAAGGAGATAATGTATCTACCAACATAATAATGTTACGGCCTCTAACCAATGAGCAAGAGCCATTTGCAGAAAAAGATCCATCACTATTTGCCTGAGAGTAACCATCTTGTAAGACTTTCACTTTGTACATTATTTGTGCTAGGGTAGTTATGAAAGCATAAATAATAGGATAACGATACACACAACAGTACAATGACTATTCATCTAAAATTGACTTGAATTGAAAAACAAATTTCAGATATCTTCTGAAAAAAATTGGGTAAGCCAACTTGATAATTTTACAAAACTATATTTTTTTGTTATATCTTAGGAAGCAAGAAGGATTTCACTGATACTTGCCCGATGTTGTCTATTTACTGTTACTCGCGCGCCCTCCTTCAATCCTTCATCGAGGGCCAAAACAGGCCTAGGCTTGTTTCGGCCCTCGATGGAGTATATTATGCTCGCGGCACGCGCCTTTATCGCGATCGAAGCTTCGATGAAGGCGCGTGCCGCCGTGCCGAGCGCATAATATACAGCTGTGGAGTGTGGACAGAACTTTTCAGATGTCACCTCACCTGTTCCTTGCGCGCGGCGCGGGCGCGCGCGCCTTCATCATCGGCCTTCGATGAAGGCGCGCGCAAGAAACAGGTCAGGTAACATCTAACAAATGATAGGCGATAGCTGCAATGTGACACTCTGTTAGTGTTACTACTGAACCATGAAAGTTTAATCTTATGCTAATATGCTATATGCTATGTTGATACAACCGCACATTTTGGAACATGAACGAGTGAACGACGAACGTGACGTACACTCAGTGTATCAGTATTCAGTATGTAGTGCCCTCTAATACTAATACTAATTAATCATTATTCATTATCAAGTGCTCTTTATCTAATTATCTTGTCATCATTTATCTACGCGTGTCCGGTAACAGTACGGAATACCCAACTTCTAGAATACCAAATGTCGCGAATCCGTACCCCAATCAGCGAGTCCTTAACCGGGGGAGTGTGCCACCGACTGGCACTCGCGGTACCGATTCTACTACCACTACCAGACTATACTAGAAACTGTTTAACCTCTCCTCGTGCCCTGATAGGAATTCCAGAGTTCTCTCAACGCTGAAAGACTCAGTCCCGGTGGTACAAACCTGCAACCGCTTCCCAGGATTAACCGACGAATCTGCTGTGACAACAGATAAAATTGGATCAGCTGTTATGGGGCCGCTCCGATTCTCTAGCGCTTCATCTTTTTTTACAGATGAAATTTTCTGATCTTGATCGATCTTTCTCAAGCGCTTCGACCGTATGACCGACTTTGGGGTTTCATCAACGATCCTCCTGAAACCACGTCGTCAAGAGTTATCAAATTGCAGAACGGGCAGCACAGTACCAGAACAATATGAGTACAGCAGATAAGGTACACTATATTGACACACCTCTTTGCGGACTGGTTGAGTATTTGCTGGGAAAGAGGCGCCATGCCACCGCCCACGCCCACACAGCGGCCTCCCCTCTCCACCCACCCGTCAATCCGAGTTTTGAGGGAGGTGTGGTAGATGGGACCGCTCTGGTCATGGGTCGTGAGTGACACTCCAGTAAACGGATCAGAGCATTCTCTTCCCCAGCTCAACTCTTCTTTTCTGTGTTTTTCCAGTGTACTGAAAGTGAGGATGGAGATAATGAAAAGCAGGGTCATGTTACACGGATGTATGCGGTATTATAGTTGAGGGTCTACACATCAGGCATACATTCAGTTTCATTGAATTAGCAGCTAGCATTCGCATAGAAAATACATGTTCAATCCCAAAAAATTCTTAACAGCAAGATCAATTCACAAAAGTCTTTGAAAACGGACAAAGATATTATGCCCTCATCTAATGAATCCAACGATATGCTCTCAAATTTAATAAATCCACTGATAAGTATCCGACTGCAACACCTCATAGACTCCCCCACCCAACTCAATGCAGCGATTGTACTCCTGCTGAACCCTGCCCACATTGCCCTCAAACCGCTCATAGGTAGTCTGCAGACGATCCATACACTCCACCATGGGATCCCGATGGAAGCACACTTTCTGCCCAGTTTTACCGTGGAGTCCGAGCACATGGGCTACAGGGTAGGTCGTGGTGGCAACAAACATGCGACTTGATATCACCCGTGGTTTGCCACTACAGTCCAGGTGGAGCAGGACATCCACCTCCGTCTCCGCGTACAGGTACTTATCAACGGTTGCCATGATCATTGCCGCTCCTGGCGGGTCAAAGTTGATTGAGTTCACGACGGCGTTGGTGTGAGAGAAGAAGTTCTTTGACCTGACGCTGAGGTAGAGGTGATCGTACTGGTTCTTCCCCTCGACCACCTTAGCTTGCACCGGTTCGTACGAGTCTGTTATACGGAATGGGGCAATGACCTCGATATTCTCGGAGATGTACCAGTTCACAGCATCCTCAACGCTCGGACCATGAGTCCCGATTCTCAGGACTTCGTCAAAATCAGACATATCCTCGGCACGGAGTGTGACGGTGCCACGATCGTAAACAGTACACGATGCAGCTGTCTTGAACCCGATAACCCTACTTTCCACAAACTTTGGATTGGAGTTATTGAATGAGGTTTCCGGGATCTCTATTCTCTTCAGCTCACAACGTTCATTCCTCAAATTTCCCTTGCACACGGGTCTCAGGGAGGAAGCCCGTGCTCCCAAACCAGTCCGAACATTACCCGCCCTCACAAATTGCCGATTACCCGCATAGTTAGGGTGCGGGTAAAACTCCCACGTGCCCGCGTTTGAGGAGACACGTGTGATCCTATTATCCCATCCCACATGGCTGAGATCGTGCTGGTCGAGGGTAAACGTGCGAGATCTCCCCTCCGCATCGAACACAGTCAGCTCTGCCAGCTGCGGATCCTCAGTGTACTTACACAACGGTCTAACCGACGATATCCACTCGTCTGTATCCGTGTTTTGGAAGAAGAATGAAGCGGATTGGTGGATCGTGCCGACCACCTCTCCCTCTCTGATCACATATCTACGACCGTTGTAGAACGGTTCAGTGTACAGCTCCCAATCGCCCTGTACTGCCTCAGCACTCGCCACTTGCCGGAAGAAACCTATCTCCCCTAGTTTGGGGACAGAGCCGGTAATGTCGCGAGAATCTCCCCTCCGGTACGTCTTGCTGTAGAGAGTGAGGAGATTTCCCAGTGAGGAGTGGATGAGGAGAGACCCGGCAATGAGGAGTAGAGTGGTGAGACGTTGCATATTGTCATCAGAGTGTGAGCTATGCTGTGTGTGAGGGAGGGGGTTTGTGGGAATATAATACGAGTTGTAATTCGGGGGTGCAGTCATAACAAATAGTATGTTGATTGTGGATGTGGCATTTTGTCTGGGATGGAATATAAATGAGGACATGCACCACTGTAAGTTCAAGATCAGTTTAAAGATGAAGAACAATCGGCAAAATTAGAGAAGATGAGTGTTATCACATATGTTACCATGGCAACACGCACTTCACCACAATGCGATATGGGTGATTTTCACACGCACTATACTCCTAGTGCCACATGGATCACTGTGTGTGTGTTACAACTTCAGTCCAAGTAGTTATTGTTACTGCTTGTTAAGCACAGTTTCACAACCACAACATCGACACTTCATCTCAGTATCCAGACACTTGATTTTTCTTCGCGTGGAATTGTGATTGTGTCGATGTTACTGAATCGCATATGTCATTCAGTTATCCACTATCATAATCCCGATTCTTGTCAGAGATTCGATGAGACTATGTTATCACGCATCACTGAAACTTGTTAATGTTATGCATTAGTAATGGTGCTGTCTTGTTCTGGTACATTACGCATGTTTCACAGCCACACCTTTATTGCACGTGTTGAGTTTCACTTCAATTGCTTCACCGTGGAATTATACATTTTTGAGTATTTTCAAACAAAAACTTAGTATTGGCATGCTTGTTTTAAACCCACTTTTCATCGGATATGCGTTTTCTGCAGATACACGACGCTTTCTCGAAATTGAATGCGTTTTTTTGATTATTGCTTTAACTAAGTTAGGCGAAGCTACGCCTCGAATCTCTTTCATAATCCTCAGGGTCAAAATTCGACCGGGAATCGATTCAGCGCCCAAAAATCCTAGAAATGAGTAGTGTTTGCATGAAAATGGGACAAACATTTTTCTTCGAGTTTCTGATCTTAGTATCGATAAAGTGATTCCACACTTTTATAATCCGATTTCCTGTCTTGTACTTATAGTCGATTGAATTAGGCGACGACTGTGTTCCTACTGATAAAGCACCCTCTGTAATTATAATTAGCTAATTGATCTGCAGACTGTAGATGCTTGCTATCAATCACTTGTAATCTACTCAGTGGTAGAGCGGTAGTGTAAACTAGTTTAAACACTGCATGATGGTCAGCTACGCTGATGAACAGTGTAAATTGCAAATTGATAGTATAGATAGTGTATCTATCATATCTTGTTATAGTTCAGATCCATATCGCTTGCTTGCTGGGAAATGTTACAGTTGTGAATGATTTGCGCCGCTCATTGCAGCAGTTTCATGCCACATCAGACTTACCTCATGATATTTGAAATTTGAAACATGACGCTATCTGTTATTTTAGCAGGCACGCCGCTTAATTCGATTCATTTTTTCTTTGAATATATTCATGAATGTGCGTTACTTAACACCAATTTGCATTCATATAGTTACGACTGCTATTATCCCCTCTCTCTCAAAGTTTCCATGACTCTCGCCCAGGAAATGTAACTTGTCTCCCGCCACAACAGCCCTGGACGAGGACTACCTCTTTTTCCGGGACAACCTCAAACGGACCATTCTATCTCAGTCACGGTACCTCTGCCCGAAGAAACGCCCCCTCAACCACCTCTACAAAATCCCGCCCCGACTGCCGCATTACGGTGGCGCCGCCACCGCGCGGCTACGGCAGCAGCCACCCCGCCATCCTGGTGTGCTTGAGGAGGAGGACTCAGTTGAGTACAAATCTTCCACCTCCATCACGACAGAAATCAGCTCGAAAACGGGCCTGCCACGGAAGTGTCTCAAGGTTACCCTACCCCCGGTTAGGCCATGGACAGGCCACTCCTCCATCAGGACCAATAGTCCGGGCAGTGACAAATCGTGGACTTGCTGGAGCCCGGTGTACGTGACCGGGCAGAGACCGAGTGTATCACAGTCCACTCGGCACGTGTCGCCCATAGCAACCAGCAGGCTACAATCTGCTAAACTCGTGACGTCATCAACCCAACGTGCTGTGATTGGCTCGTCGCGGGGCAGCCTGGGAACGTGGAGCGGTGGAGAGGAGCGGTACAATTGCAGCTCAGGGGGGACCATGACATCGTCACCAATGCGTCATCATGATGACATGAACAACTACGGTCTAACAATGCTAATATCGGGAGCGAGTCTTCTCAACTCGCTTGAGAGATTGGAGCGGGATAAGAGCAGGACACCAGTGCGAGGCGTGAAGTTGGTTCTTCACAAACCGATGTGCGATAACCGGTAACCAATTTCCCGTTTGTTCCTCTACACTCAATGAAATAAACATTGGGTCCATCATTGATCTACAAATAAAACCTGGAATCGATGACGTTGCCGCTTGGAAGTATCACAGGACACGTCATAACCTCCCTTGTAATAGGATCGAGAAATTCCTCTGGGATGTCATCGTCAGTTGATGACGTCACAGCCGGTCCTGACGTCACGGCACCCAGAGAACTTGGAGTCGAGCCAGGATCTCGTTGAGACTTGTGTCGCTTTTCGTCACGCTCCTGAGTAGTTATGTTCACGATAATTGATTGTCTTATCATAATCAGTGTAACGTCGGCGGAGTGATATTAAAACGTTACAGAATTCATGTTGCAGAAATCAACCAAATCAAAGCGTGCCGACTGATAAGTTAAAATTAGTTGAATAATGGAAAACTGTAATGGTGAATCAGATGTGCAAGCTCAATAAAGTGACTTTGATATCTCAATCTTAAGCATCTAGTCCCATTGTTCAGTTTAATATGCAGTTTTATCATAAGTTTCGCTACCTTTTTCTTGTCTCGTTTCAGTTTTACCACAAGCGCATGAATTTCCTCCTTAGATATCTTATCTGAAACATTGGTATAAGTCCCAAGATCTTGGAAATGGGCGGGTCCTGGAGCAAAAGGCCCCGGGTTGGCTCTCTCATAGGATAAATAAATGAATCGTCCGTAAATTGTGACAGAACGCTATGACCAATGCGAAGACCAACATTTCAAGCGCTGCGCAGAGACGCGCGCGTGGGAAACCTAATTTGGATTTCGCGCCGGATATATCAAGTCTGTTGCCTCGCGCCCTCCAAATATTGCACTTTCAAACTGTGACCGACAACTGATTGACCTTATTTCCGAAGTAAAAGAGACTTTATCTTGCGCTTTTTGGGGATTTTCTTATCGTACTGGACAATAATACTCAAACTCTGCGTAATTCTAGAGCATATCATGACTCACTGTTCCTCAAGTAAGCGTTGGAGAGAGTCCCAACATCACCAATTATCTGTAGATCTGCGATCCAGCGGTCATTCCCTAATGTGGACACCGTGATTCGCATGTAATGGCAGGAATGTGTGTAGCGGGAGTCAGGATACGTGATCACGTTCTTATCACGTGTAGTCACGCGTTTGTCACGTGACTCGCGTGACAGGCAGACAGTGAGAGGGGATAAGGGTGAGAGAGGGATTGTTCGTAGTATCGTGAAGTAGTTTCGGCTTGTTGGAGTCTCTGGGGTGAGCCGAGTCTGCGATATCCACACTTGAGCCTGGAAACACAGGTTGTGTCACTGTATTCGTGTCAGAGGAATGTGTGTGGTAAATGTCAAGAGTGTCGCCAAGATTAAAACGGGTTGTCAGGTGTCAACAATTACCTGGCAAGGCTTGGAACAAGATGTTGAGAACTGGATCGAAGATATAGAAACAGGAAAGGGAAATGCAATGTCAAGGGACATCATTCCACCAACGTATGTCGCTGGTTTGAAACCTGTGTGGGGAAACCTGATAATCCTAATTCTTATTCTAGAGTACGCGCTTCGACAGTGGATACAGATCATTTGGACGACGCGAGAATCTGGTTCAGAATATCTCACCGCATTTCCGTTTTGAAGGATGTTTGCTGACAATATTGTCAATGAGATTGACATCATCGTCTACAATATTGGACAGTGCTCGCGTACCCAACCGTTCATCACAGAGCTCCATCATACTGCAATGCAAGAGGATCAATCTTGGCGCTTCTTTCAGTCGAAAACTACCTACACTAGCCACAAGTTTTGTAGAATAGTATAGATTGCTTGATTTGTCGTAATGAGAACACCGATTTCTGATTCTGATCACAAAATAAGTATTAAACGCGATTCACAGTAGTTTGTTTCAGCAAATCACAATATCCGAATCGAAAAACACCGGTTTAAATCAATGATAAACTAACACTGCATCTGAAAATAGATGGTTCCAAAACTTCCTTTTGTTTTCTATCTGACATCAATCACAGCAAACTTCAATAACCACATCAATTAATCCAACAAATCACTGATAGCAGCCCCAGCAGTCACCACTTTCTCCTCGGAAGCATACATCGCTGCCCTGGCTCCAGCATCACCATCATACAGATAGTTGACCATGAGGCCGAATGACTGTTCCATCATTTCCTCACTCCTCATGCCACCCCACCTAAGAGCCCACACCACGGCCCCGTTAGTCAGATGGAAATGACCCACTGGGTCCAGCGCAGCCCCCCTCTGCTTCTCTTTCAGTAGATAATACGCTGCTAGCCGTGAGAAGGTCGGTTTCAGTAACGCCGGTACTTGGGTCAGGTGGTTTGGGGTGGACAACACTGTCATAATGTCAGGAGTCTGATCCCCCATGATACTCAACACATTGTATTGACTCCGTTTAACCGCCACGTTACACCAGTTTCTAAACCCCGGGATTGGGGACAGGGTTGTATACACAGTACGGGGTAGGGAGAGCCGGGTTTTAGCTTTGCTGATACACCAGCCCCCACAGGGGATGCCCCTCAGGGCGATTTCCAGAGAGGAAATGGAGTAGAACGTGTTCACACGGCTGTAAGGGGAGGTGGAGTGGAAGTGGGGACAGGAGAGAATGTCACCAGTATCTGACAACAAATCACCAGTATCTGACAACAAATCAGCATCTTTCCTTCCTTGCTGATCATTCAATCTGCACAGAGTATCCGCTGCGCTACCATTCTTCCCTTCCTTGATATCAGACACACACTGGAACATTCCATTAGAATGTGCCACGTGCAGAGCGACAAGTGGTCGCCGTGGTAACAGTTTGTGTGTCAGGATAAACACGGATCTGTTGTCAGCTATCCTGTGTTGCAAATCCTCCTCCGATCTGATAGGATGGACTCTATCACTCTTTGCCACGGTGTCAAGGATATCTCTAGGTGAAGATTTCGTCACAGTTGTGATCTCAGTGGTGTCAAAACTTACTGTCCTCTTCAGCACCTCGAACAACACCTTGTCAAACTTCAGCAGTCGGGGTTCAGGTAATTTCCTTATCATGGTGTTACACTGGTCTCTCATATCCATAACAGCTGAAAGTCCAGCCGCAGACCCACACATCTCAACAAGCAGTGAGATAAAATGTTCCCTCTCAGCACTCTCAGATGCTTCACTGAAAATGTCTACATTCTGTTCGGGAGAATTGGTAGCAGTGACAGACAACGCTTGAGACACAGATGAAATACTAGCCGATACTCTGTTTGACGACAGTCGTCTCGCACTGGCAGTTGCCAGTGGTGAGACTGTCCTCGGGGAACAACGTGACAGTGTAACAGGTAGACAGTGTCTGTCACGTATTGACTGACAGAAAGCGTTGTAGAGGGAGCGGTTCTTCATGTGACATCTGAAGTAACGCCAACAAGGCGCCAACGTCATGGGACGCCTACGAGGAAACTGCGATTACCTCCAGATTATGATATGTGGGACTAAAATACTTCAGATAAGTCATTGAAGAGTACGAATAATTACATTTTTGTAACTTATCAATTCAGTGAAATAAAGGAGAAAAGTATCAACAATCAACATTCATCATGTATTCATGTGTTGAAGAGGACCATATTATGGTGACTGCGAGCATTATTTAGAGTCTGGACAGAATACATTAGCTCACACATAGTTCAACATTTATCAATTCAGTTCAACATGAGAAGGGAATCATAGTGCGAGTTTTACATTATCGCCAGGTTGAAAAGCTGGCATGCCCAAATAAGGACAACTCGCGCATCTGAACGCGTCACCAAGGTAACAACTCCCACAGGCAGATTTAAACTCTGGGGGCGGCGCGCCGGCCAGCTCCTCAGCATAGCCACACGAGCAGTTTTTACACGCCTTCTTCTTCTCGCTCTTCGGTCCGCACTTGTACATCGCTTTGTTTGGTGCCACTTTGTCCTCCTCTGTCAGTAGATCGTCTGGGTCAATGAGGTCGTCCAGGTCATCGGCCGTGTCCAGTTTCCACACTTTGGGAGCGGGCTTCACTGAGGAGGACGTCCCAAATGAGTGGGCTGGTGATTTGGCGACTGTCAATTTGTCCGATAAGTTCTCAGAGTCACTGAACCCGTTGATGAGCAGATCTAAAGCTAGCGAGGACTGGTCTCCATTGAAAATAGCTAGCGTGGAACTGGGCTTCATTCTCTTCTGAATAATCTCATAATCGACAGCACCGACAAAACCAAATACACCGACAATGACAACATCGTACAGGGTATCGGATGCGTCCAACCTCTCCAACAACTCGAGTGACACGGAGTACCCGGATAGGGAGTCCACAACTCTCTTCAAGTCATCCACCGTCACTTCTGGGGGTCGAATAACAAGGACAGAGGACGGATTGGGGATCCGAGACTTGAGCAAGTCCATGCCTGATGGGGAAAGAGAGACGTTGTTATGAGGTGATGAATAGGGGAAATAGGGGAATTGAATTGATTGATTTTGTAGTTCTCAGACAATAACGCATCGGAAACAAAATGATAATTCATGGCTCATGCGAAATAAACGGTAAAGCTGAAATTCAAAATACTATAACAGATAAGTCTATAAGAAAGAAATCATGTTTTAGTTCCTATATAAGTGATGAAAAACAGAGACGCGATTACTGCGAAAACTAAGATACTATATTTTCAATGGTGTGGAATCATTGCCCTCGAAAGAATTAGTTTCAATACTCCGCAAAAACTCGACATAGTTCTCAGGAAGTCCATGCTCCAAAGCACCTCTCACGATAATTCTATGATAAACCGCACTGGGTATGGGACTGAGATCAGTCCCCTTCACCAACTGATAAGTCCATACTTCATGGGTTTCCGAGTTGGGCGTGGTTACAGGGACTCTAATCCGAGTGTAGACGTGTGGAGTGCACTCCTGGTGATCTAGAGTTGGGAGATGCTCTATGCTCAGCGACCACAGGACTCCCCAAACTTTGGAACCTGATTCTGGGACAATAGTCGCGGTTGCACCACCCCATTGCTTGGAAATGTAGCCGAATGTCAGTCTGTAGTTGTCAAGGCATGCACTTGAGATGAATTGGGCAGACGGGTTCGCTAGGTGGATGCGCTGAGCGAGCAAGTTACTTCCGTAAGCAAAGTATAGAAATGTCCCGCTCATTTTGCTGTCATTCCATGAAGCCTAAACTATACTAGAATCCTGAGTAAGAGGGGCAAATAATTCATCGAATAATAAGCAGATTTTGTTGAACATGTCAAACTCAAACATTCCCGGAACTTATTAACGACCACGTAAACCACGATGACAGGATGTGAAATCACATGAAACAAAATGGGGTCTGTAAAAATTGTGTCAATATGGCTGTCAAACTGGCAAATACATATATTTCGGACTGAATGAATATTTGTAGATATCATTTATCAATACACTGTATATCAATCCCCAGTATGCAGTTTTGAAACGTCCTCATATGGCAGATCAGTAACAACACGGCCCTTGCAAATACCCGACGATATTGTAACATCAACAGTGAATGAGTCTACGTTCAGTTTGTCAAGAGTCGCTTTGGAGCCCTCATAAGCCCCGTTCAAAATCAGGACTTTTCTCCCAACTTGGGGTATCACAGTTTCCAAATGTGCCTGATCGAGTTTTAGTTTCTTCCCGGACTTCAGTAGCTTAATCTTAGCCCCGTAAGTATCAAATACTTCCTCAACTACGCCTTTAGCCTTAACATACTCCTTACCAAGTTCTTTGGTTACAATCTTTACAACGATGCCCTCCGCAATCCATGAATCTTTCTTTCTCTTCCTTTTCTTACCAGCTTCGTTTTCCGCCATCAGTTCTTCCATAGCAGATCTCTTTTTCTTCTCCACTGACTTCCTCGGTTTAGATGTAGAGGAGCCTTCACGCTTACTCTTTTCATCACTTTTCAAAACATTGTTTGTGATAACCGCATCCATTTTCTTGGTGCTTATTGATTTTGGCATGGCGAAAGTAACTTTTTCCTCACTGTCATCCTCTCGCTGTAGCTCAGTGCTAACTGATGGACCGGTATCTCGATTTGTAGCTCTTGCTCTTTCAATCTGCTCCAGGAGCAATTTCTCCTGTTTTTCCTCATCTGTGACAGCCATCTTGTTTTTCTTAGCCTGTCTCTTGAGTGTTTCCGGATCTCGGTCAATGTAAGTTACAAACCAACCCTTTTCTGTTTCATCTGCTTTCACAATCCCCTCGCGACCGAGCCATTTCACAAACTCTGTCAGAGTTTCCCACTGAGTTGAATTCATATGAATGTGATCTCTATCCGCTATATACTCTTGATATGCGTGATTAGCCTGCACTCTCCTCCCGTTAAATCTCCGCTTGAGCAGCCCCACATAGCCATCCTTGAACTCCTCAGAAAACTGGTCAAGATAGGATGAGGAGTTGTCTGCAAAAAGGAGGAGTTGTCGTTGATGGGACTCGGACATAGTGTGGCATTTGAACCCATTCTCATCTCGACACTGTTTCTCACACATCTGACAGTAGAACTTGAGTTTTTGGAGTCCTTTTGCTTTGATTCGGTTGCTGATTGCTTTAGGTGTGAGGAAGCCATGTTTACCCATAGTGATAACTGTAAAGAACTGATTACAATTCACAGAGTATATTCGTTGTCACATGCAATGTCACATAAAGCATTGAAAGAGACCCTCTATGCATTACAGTAAAAGGAGAGTAACTGCACACATCAGGATCATATAAATTGTCATTTCTTACCCATTCAATACATCTGATTTTGAGACTAATAAAACATAAAACTCTTGACGTCCATGTAAAAAATTTACCCAAAAGTGTAGATATTCTTCCCTGTGTAATTGATTAAACTCTCATCACTGTCTATTATTGAATCTTTTCATGGAGGAACTTCTCAATTTGGGGCCAAATCACGTTAGTTTCCGTCCCACTGAATGACTCGACCTTGCTTTGGCGGCTGAAGTTGTCGGACATTATAGCACTCACAGAGTGAGAATCGAAATTGAGTGAGCAACAGCTGAGAATAGAAATCTGAATACCCATAGTGATCAAGGATTGGTGCAGTCACTTCAGCATAGAGCTCCAGGCGCTTCTTCACTGATTCAGGCTGAGGCAAAAATGAATCACCTTGAGCAGTTTCTTCATCAGTGAACTCAGAGGTGCACAATCATTACCTTATCATCCTCTCTCTGTATGAGCGGTTCTCCCGTGATGTCATCTTTTCCAGGTGTTGATGGGGGACTGAAGTCAAGGTTGTATGTTCTGCCGCTGCTACCATGAATCCATCTTTTCTGAAATGAATGGCTACTCACCGCATGTAAATCACCAAGCAATAGAATTGGTGTTGAGGGAAGAAAAATCATTGTACTCACAGAAATTCGGTCTATAATGGTTCCAAAAGGAACATCAAGATTAATGACTGTATCTATTCTATGATTCTCATCCAAATCTACAGCCTGTGCAACAGTTCTTGGGAATCCTGCAAGGGAATCATATTCACACTGGTTCAGAAACAGCCACATAATCAATAATCATGAGCAGAATATGATGATTCAATAGCTTACCATCCAAGAGCCAACTTCTATCTTCAACTCCATTAAGTTCAGTTAATATAAGCTTTGTCACTAAATGATCTGGTACCAGCAAGCCTTGGCCAATAAATTTCCTAGCTTCCAAACCAAGTTCAGTTTCATTCCTGCATGAGAATAACATGCAAATTTAGATAGAGTAGCTGGAGATGGAAGAATTGAACCTATCATCAAAATCATTACCTTATGTGTTGTCTTAAAATATCACCACTACTTAGATGGTGTATTTTAAATTTCTTGATAATTCTGTCACTAACGGTCCCCTTGCCTGAGATTATTTCTCACATTATCTGCGTTCACCAAAATGAAGTCAAAATGGAATAGTGATTCTTGCATGGACCTGATCCAGGAGGCCCCACGATTATAGCTCTCAAGATGGCTGCTGGCCGATGCATCTCATTGACCCTTGAATGCAGAGAATCAAGGACCAAGGGAAAATCTCTTATCAAGTATTGATGTATTCAATGAAATTCAATCACAATTTTCAAACCATGGTAAGAGATAAAGAAATATGAAACAGATAGCTTGTTCAGATCTGACTATCATCCTTATTATATGGAACAATCATTCCTTGAAATGTGAATATAAATATAATGCATACGCCAAAGGAATTCAATCACAACAAACATACTAATCATTACACAGAAACTTATCTTTGAATATAGAAATAAATATAGAATAAATTACAAAACCACTTCGAATTACAATTCCCGCCCAGCCGCCCAGATTCAGAAATGAAAAATAAATAAGTAGGCCATCGCGCGGCGCATAAAGGCTGCATTGGCAGGAGACACGTTGCATCGTGTGATGCTTATCCCTGATCACCTGAGTGCTTGTTGCCACGCGCGGCGCGCGCTGCAGCTGCCTGGCCCAAATAATCATATCTGAGAGGTTTGCGCGCGCTCGCGGCTGCACTGCTCTTTGCATTGTGACAAATTTTGTAATCATGAAATACGCGCGCAATTTGTGCTTATACGCTAAAATATTATATTTTGCGCGCGCTGAGTTGTCTGGCGATACCAGACCGCTGATGGAAGCCACGAAGCGGCGGCTTGCGTCAGTCTGAAAATAAGTTCGCGCCGCGCCGCGCGCGCAAAACGAAATTCTCGACTGGGTCTATCATCGATCGACAAGCGCCGAGGAACTGACTCGATGTAATTTTAACATATAATTTTGCATTTAAAATTCCTGAATAAAACAAAATAAATTGTAATTTTTGAATTTTGCCAAGTTGCACTGCGCTCATTTTCATAAATAAAATAAAAGAATTAATCATGATGAAGTTTGGATGATGTTGCATTTCGCATTTCTAATTAATCTTCTTTGATTATGCTTAATTCATTATAGTTTTTCTCCGTTTTGCTCAGAATGAATAATCATGATGATTTATCCAGCACATGCATCGACACTTCTCATACTTTGCCAGCTATCATATGGATACAATATTCAATAGTTAAGAGAACAAGAAGGCAAAAATTCTTATTTATATTTATTTATAACAAAGTCAGTCACAAAATATTCATGAGTATCCAAAACAATCTTCAATCTAATACAACGATTATTGAACATTCGGTTCCGGCGTGCTTTGATTATGATTTCTTCTTGAAATATGACACGGCCCTACTCAATTAAAGGAGATCATTTCACTTAATAAATAATACATCTGTTTGTCATACGTTACATTATCCCAGCAGATGTCAGATCCTATTGAACAACCTGCTCTAAAGACAGTGCCAACCACTCTTCTGAGAAAGAGGAGGCAGCTTAACAAAGAGCATGTGGCCAAGGCTTTACTCAAAAAACAACAAGACAAAGTAGTGAGGATTGGCTCATGGTTCAAGGTAGAAACGCATTTCTATTTTAATATTTTTATTTCAAATTCGTCATTTTCAGAAGAAAGTTGGGAAGGCAAAAGCCCCTTTCAAAAGGGCTGAGTACTTTGTTAACGAGGGATACAGGACTGAAATGAATGCCAAGAGGATCTCTCGTTTGAGATACAAGGTAGAAAACTCTTAGTTTTCTATGTTTGAGCAATCTACTTTTATGACAGAGATTTTATATGATGGTTAATATTAATTTCAGCTTGTAAAGATTCCAGATTCTGTTAAAATCCTGTTTGTCATGAGAATTGCTAATATTCCTGGTCCTATGCCACAGAAAGTGAGGAAAATTTTGCAGGTAACCACTCAAAAACATGCTGAAATGTGAGATCGCCCTTCCATACAATTTTTGTCTACTAAGTCTCTTGTTTCAGGCTCTAAGGCTGCATGAAATGAACAATGCTGTTTTCTTGAAGATGTCAGACAATGTCATTGAGAAGATTAAAATTATTGAGCCTTATATCACCTGGGGATATCCAAGTTTAAAATCTGTTCATGATCTCATCTTCAAATATGGTCAGTATTTCAACTCTTCAATTCATTATAGTTCCAATTTAAGCTTGGGAAGCTTTTCCCTCACGGTAAGATGAATATTCTAATTATTAAGGGCCTCTTAATACTGACATTATTCCAGGTTACGGGGATGTCAATGGCACTGTTACTGCCTTGAGTTCGAATGTCATTATTGAAGAGACATTTTCAAAACAAGGTCTTCTCTGTCTCCAAGATGTTGTCTCACAGGTTTTTGAGACAGGGCGGCATTTCGACAAAGTGATTAAGTTCATGCACCCTTTCAAACTGACCCCGCCCAAGGGAGGCTTTAGGCGAGTGTCAGTAAACTTCAGCCAGAATGGTTCTTGGGGAAATAGAGCAGAAAAGATAAACACTCTCATAAGGAAAATGTTGTAGTGAAACGGCCCAGAACTACGGCTACTTGAACATCTTATCATTCATTGTCCTTCTGTAATCCGAACCGACAATTGAATACTGATGTCTGAAAGTGTTGTATTACAGATGATTTTACCCAGCATTTTGTTAGTTTTATGCAGTTATTTCAAACTTCCAAACTCTTGATACCTATATATACATAGATAGAATTGCTTCGTAAACTCAATCTCCAAATTCTCAGCTAAGCTCAGATATGTCACCAAGAACCCCAAGATGTGACATGTGCAACAGACAGTATACCAAGAGTCCACCGCTTATTCCCCTTATCCTGAACTGTGGCCACACATTCTGTGAGGGCTGTATTTCCAAGTGGAGTAGATTGGTGAGAAACAATGGGAACATTCGATGTCCAGGTAAGGATCTCCCAATTCCATGCTTCGGTTGAGACCCAATCACAAGCTGTGAATGCTGATTGCTGATTCTCATCAAACTAACTTGTCAGAGTGTACAGAGTGTCATTACATACAGAATCAGCAGAGCATCAAGAAACTCCAGATTAACCTGCACCTATACGGTATCATCACAGCTCCAAGTAGAACCACTGAAAACGTTATAGATAACAATGTGGGTACATAGTGATTACTGATTGGCTGGCGAGCTTAAAGTGTTCAAACTTTGAAATTTGGGTAAAATATTCGAACTGATATCCTCACCTCCATTAGGTAAAGGAGTTGACGAATAAGCTGAATGAGATAGCGATGTCACAGTGTGCAGAGGAGGTTGAAGAGGAAGGAAAAGAGAGTGCAGGTCCGTAAGACCCTTTGGGGAGGGACAGCTATTCTCTTCCGACATCCGACTTTCCTGCCCTTCCTCTCAACAACAACTTCCTTATTACATTTCAAAGTTTTTCTGGAGATTGATGACTTTATCTTGGTTATATCCTAGTTTTCCCCAGGTCCTAGTTGCTGTGAGTGTAAGGGCCCCGCCCACATAACATGCGTGGAGTGCGCACTGCCCTACTGTAGACAGTGTTCAGACAAGGCACACAAACTGGTCGTACTGAAAAACCACACCCAGCGCCCGTGTGAAAATGACACGGCGCACGTGGTGTGCGCGCAGCACGCCACCACACCCACACATTTCCACGTGGAAACGAAACAGCCTGTGTGTCCCGAGTGCAATGTTGTTGGTAAGCAACGAGTTGAGCCGGTTGAGCCTCACAATTTCATGTGAAATATAATGTCCTTGTAATGTCGATGAAAATCAACATTTTAAAAGTAATTAACGTTCTGAGGTTCTGAATCTCACCTAATCGTCTTTAGAAGAATAACCTACTAAACCTCGATATTGATAACCTCACACCAGGCGAGAAGAAACCACTGCTCTGCGAGTCAGTACAGATTGACAAGCTGATCGGACAACACAACCACATCGCTGATAAATTAGTCGAGGCAGACAAGGATATAGCTGAGGCAATACCTGTGGTTGAGGATGATTTTGCCAGGATTAGACATGAAGTGAGGCGAGAGTATGCTTACTTCCACGGGCTGCTTCAGGCGAGGTATTGCGGAGTGATATTGAAAATGGGGGGGGGGGNNNNGGGGGGGTTGTGGTATATTTAGGGAATTGGGGATCATGAAGTGATGGGCAGTGAAAACTCGGTAGAGATAAACCTGGTGGCCGATATTTTCACCTGCACAATACACCAGGGAGCATGCACAGATGGAGGAGCTAGAAATGAGAAAGACGAGCATCATCCAGCCACTTCTTGATGCCAGGTTAGACACTGTCTAATAGCTCTCAAATGCTCACTC
>CAMPET010000193.1:122917-136357 GCA_946803715.1 Beroe ovata | reverse complement strand
TGCAGATAGCCCTGAGTATGTAGTTACAAGGAAAAATATGTCGGACCATGTAGCTCAAAAGGGGCCGGAGCTATGCGTGCCCCCGTGAACCCCACTTTTTAACAGTATTTGTAAAGGAAAATGGGCCACTTTCGGAGGTCAAAATTTATTTCCGGTCGGATTTTTATGGCTCCAACATATGTTATGTAGTTTTTGACGCTCTTTCGAATGGTGTAAAAATCAAGTCGATCCGACCTTCCGGTGACCCCATTTCGGGGGTTCGAAAATGGGGGTTTTGGGGGCACGAAAATCGAAATTTCGGTTCCGAAAGTTCCGGTCGGACTCAATCGATACCTTTGGTCCTAACTAAGCGCCAAAAAAATTTTTAGCCCGATATCTAATGTTTTGGCGGAGTTATGGCGGATTATATGCACCAAAATTTTTGGCGGTTTTTGGCGGTTTTTCGCCATTATCTCCTTAGCGGTTTGAGATAGCTCAAAAATTCCAACGGCATCTTTCTCAGCGCTCAAAACTACGTGCCCCTGATTTTTTTCAGATTTTTTGGAGGAAAAAAAAATTTTGACCCTCGAAATTTTTCTAAGTCCTCAGAAATCTCGACAGAAAAATTCAAGCATCGAAAATTCAATTTTTCATCGGAATAGGATGCCGCTTGGTACATTAGTAGATAGTGATCCCAAAGTAACACATACCAAATTTAAGCCCGATATCTCAAAAGATGTGGGTGTGCCACGCCCTTAAAATTTCGAAAAAGTCGTCAAAATCAAAAATCGCGTATTCCGAGCGTTATAGATGGAAATGTACGTTGCCAAACTTTCTATAAATTTTCGTATCGACAGTCCTATTGGTGTTCTTTTAATCTTAAGAGTTTCATAGAATACAGATGTCACATTATCATTCTACGGGTTGTCAAAGTTGGCTCCCAGAACGTTTTTAAAAACTTTGAATAAGTCCGCTGGAGCGTTTGGGGCGTGGTCACCTGGCCACTACGACAGTTTGAATGATTCAAACAACACTCATATGTTGATTATGACCGCCGGAGAGATGATTCATGTTCTTTCAAAAGTTACCGAGCACCAAGTCTCGGATCCACAGGCCACCCAAAACGCGATAGCGGGCCATTGACATTGAAAAATTTCAAAAATGGCCGAAAATTTCTTGACGGTTTTTTCAACAACTAATATCGATTCTTAGGTAATTTCGGACGCTGAGTCGAACTGTGCAAGAATTTTGGCCCTATCTCGCTTACTTTCGCCACAAATCGCCCAAATTCGCCAAATTTGGCGAAATTTCTGGATTTTTATTTCTCGACTTCACATCGATCAGATGACCTGAAAATTGGGATTTTAGCTCAAAATTGGCCGAAAGACACGATGACATGCTCAAATTGGACCCACTGTCACCCAAAATCGTTGAAAATTCGATTTACAATCAAAGATGCAAAATATCACTTTTTTGGGGCTTTGGTCGATTTTGGGGGTTTCCAACGTACCCCTCAATAATATAATGGGTTAGAGAGATCGGCAGGGTGCCGAGACATGCCACTACTAGTAAACAAAAAACGACTCAGAAAAGAGGGTGGGGTACGTGGCGGAAGATATGTATGAAGCACTTTTTTTGGGGTGGAGACGCATGCCACTCGACGGGGAATTTGACGGGCTATAACGTGGTATATAATCATACCTTTGGCTAAATTCGTCTTCAACCCCTAAAATGGGGTTAAAACCCCCAAAAAGGGGTAAAAATTTATTTTTCAAGCTAGGAAGCTGAAATTCACAGGGTTGATAGAACTACATGAGAGCTATATTCTGTCAAAATTTCAGCCCGATATCTTGAAAAATGAGCCCGTGGCGGCCGCCCAAAGTCGCCAAAAAATCGCCGAAAAAAAGTCCGAAGTTTTCATTTGTAGAAAGAATTGCGCTAGGAAGCTGAAATTTTGGCTGCAAATAGCCCTGAGTATGTAGTTACAAGGAAAAATATGTCGGACCATGTAGCTCAAAAGGGGCCGGAGATATGCGTGCCCCCGTGAACCCCACTTTTTAACAGTATTTGTAAAGGAAAATGGGCCACTTTCGGAGGTCAAAATTTATTTCCGGTCGGATTTTTTTGGCTCCAACATATGCTATGTAGTTTTTGACGCTCTTTCGAATGGTGCAAAAATCAAGTCGATCCGACCTTCCGGTGACCCCATTTCGGGGGTTCGAAAATGGGGGTTTTGGGGGCACGAAAATCGAAATTTCGGTTCCGGAAGTTCCGGTCGAACTCAATCGATAGCTTTGGTCCTAACTAAGTGCCAGAAAAAATTTTAGCCCGATATCTCAAGTTTTGGCGGAGTTATGGCGTATTATATGCACCAAAATTTTTGGCGGTTTTTGCGGTTTTTCGCCATTATCTCCTTAGCGGTTTGAGATAGCTCAAAAATTTCAACGGCATCTTTCTCAGCGCTCAAAACTACGTGCCCCTGATTTTTTTCAGATTTTTTGGAGGAAAAAAATATTTTTGACCCTCGAAATTTTTCTAAGTCCTGAAAATTCTCGACAGAAAAATTCGAAAATCGAAAATTTAATTTTTCATCGGAATGGGATGTCGCTTGGTACATTAGTAGATAATGATCCCAAAGTAACACTTACAAAATTTCAGCCCGATATCTCAAAAGATGTGGGCGTGCCACGCCCCTTAAATTCCGAAAAAGTCGTCAAAATCAAAAATCGNCCCAAAATCGGTGAAAATAAGATCCGAAAGCAAAAATACAAAATGTCACTTTTTGGGACTTCTGGTCGGTTTTGGGGGCTTCCAACGTACCCGCAGATATATTATAGGTTAGAGAGATCGGCAGGGTGCCGAGACATGCCACTACTAGTTATGGCATTCTAATGAGAATATGTGAATCAAATTTTGAACACATGGAGTCATCATTTGAGAGGATTTATGGTGCCGAATATCCTATGGTATATACCTACCGAGCAACCCTTGATGCTATTTTATCCTCATTATTCTAGGGAAATTCAGAGAATAGTAGACAGATGATGATTCTCAGAAAAGTCCTTGGTGAGAGAGTGACCTATGATATGTCGCATCATAATATGTGAAAATTACTCCATAGTGTAGAAACACGCACACTACATGATACCTACATTATAATATTCCTGTCTGTGTGTCTGTGCGCGTCTGTGTTTGTGTCTTGTGTGTGTCTGTGTGTCCATGTGCTATATACTGGCAGTGAAACAGAGTCTATTCAATTTGAGGTGTCAAACTTCTCACAATGATACGAAAATGTATGAGATCCTTGACGTTTACCTCCTTGGACACTGGACAGATATTTCACAGATATTTCTATAATTATAAAGGGGTCACACAGCCGTATAGATGTTTTATCTGAGGAATGATTGTGAAGAACATGCATGTTGTAAAGGTCCACAACCACTATGATATTACCTTGACATCCCCCGTGTCCTGTCCGCCATGCTGGTCCTGGGACTCCCTGCTCGGAGTACCGGGGGTCTCTCCGTTAGATATCCTGTGAGAGCTGCTCCCACGGATCAGCTTGCTGAAACACAGGGTAATATAGTGCAGGGTCATGTGAACATAGTGTTATCATAGTGCAGGGTCATGTGAACACAGTGTTATCATAGTGCAGGGTCATGTGAACACAGTGTTATCATAGTTTAGTAAACGAATAAAGACAGTTCTATCTGGCGTAGGAACAATATTCTGGAATTTTGTCCAATATATGTACTCAATTAATTACTAATTAATTACTAATTAATTACTAATTAATGTACTCAATTAATTACTACTCCTACTAAATTATATTATGAGCTGGATTATATTATAAAGTACCTTATTCTTTATCTTCGAGTGACAAAATACTGGATCACTACTGGGGACCAGTGATATGCAGAAATTTATAGGTCGAATTAGGTTGACTAGATTACCGTTTGTTATAATACCAGATGTTCATATAATAGTTTTCTCTGCATGAGCATAATCATCAAATTATAGTTCCCTAGACTATATGATAATTTGATTATTTGATAGCAATTTAATTACAATAATCATTCCAATAATATATCGATTATATTTCCCCTGATTGATAAGTCCCCTAACGAATTATATCTTTAGACATTCCCCGGCCGGATCGTCCACAACGACTATGATAGTTCGGATATTTGCCATGCGGGAACACAAGTAAATATAACACAAGTAAATATAATATTGTAACACACAGTCATGAGTCGTCCCATTCTGTCGTACTTCACCACTTTTCAAGTACAGTTCTGTCGATTGTAAGCTACACATTACAGTGTTTGTTTCCTATTGCTGTCTAGGGTTAGACAGTTATCGGACATGCACTGGAATTCCACTGAGTTATGTAAATATGCTTCTTATGCACATATTATTCTTAGTGTAAGGATGCTGACATGCTGTGTAACACACACAATGAATACGGTAACTTGTGTAGGATGAAAAAGCTGGACATTTGATCGGTACAACATGCGCGGCGCGCCTGCATACACGTGCAATTCACTCTTCCCACACATATATAGTATATACACGTGCAAATCACCTCTCCACACAGATACACGTGCAAATCACCTCTCCCACACAGATACACGTGCACTTTACCTATCCCCGCCGGGGGGTCTCAGCTGTTCCCCAAACTGGGAAAGTGGCGATACCCTGAGTTGTGAGCCACTTCCTATACTGAGTGTGAAGCTCAGTGTGGTGCTTACTCGACATGATGCGGCTGGTGTGACATCCGGCCAACTTCTAGAGGTGCGGGTGTGATCAATGGCGAAATCTTTAGAAGGGGTGTGGTCAGTGATCAGGTGTGTCATTGTGAACAGTGATGTGGGTGTGATTGTAATGAACCTACCTCAACGCTGAGACGGATAGTCTTCTGAGGAATGAATAGGCCAGAGTGTTCGACATATCCTCGATAGGTCTGGGTGATATAGGGGACGCGTTCTCTGCTATAATCTTCAACTTGCGAACTGAGGGGAAGTCTGTTGCAGATGAGTCTCCTCGATTACTACACGATGAATTATACCCCATTGTTTTGTGCGATGATTGGTACATTATGTCAAATTGAGTGCCTTCCTGACACACTCATAAGATGGATCAGGTCAAGAAAAAGTCGTGTATTTGACTTTTCATCCTTCCGGATTATATGTCGATGATAACCGAATATGACGTTCACAGTAAGTGTCATGCCTGTTTGTGACAGGCCATGTCTTTGAGTGGGTTGTGTGCATCAGGCTTCTCTTATGAGTGTAAGCAACGTGATCTGTAGTCACGTGATCTGTAGTCGAATTGGCATATTGATAATCTTATTCAATGTTTAATATTGTTCATATTGACTGCTGATGATAATCAGTAACTGTCATGGTGCCTAATACAGGATATCCATACCAGGCAGTGAGTGAACCACCCTGGTACTGTCATTGTCATTATGCTGATTCACATACACGTTGATTAGTGTAACATTAACATATGATATGTCTCTTACCGAGGTATTTGATGATGAAAATGTTGAGGGATAGGGCCACAAGTGCGGGAAAGAGGAAAGATACCAGGTACCACGCGTGGAAGAGCGACTGGTTCGCGTTGGGGATACAGAAATTCAACTTCTCGACATAGTCATACTCTGAGAAAACGATGATTTTGATGTCATCCTGGAGTACCGCAGTATATGGTTTTGGGCTGTGGGATACTACCTACCTGGCCCTCGTGGCTGGTCATTACCACCCTGACGATGTTTTTAATTAGGAATGTTACTTACTTCGTTTGCTGGAGTTGGAGCCCGTCACTTGTGGCATGATGAAGCTCCATGCCATAAAAACCATCTGGAGAGCTATCACTTTTCCTGAGGGTTGGGATTGTTTAAGTGATATTGACTTGACGTGATGGCCACATTTCTGTGATACAAAAAGACACTTCCTAATATGATCAGACATACCAAATAAGGAAAATGGGATTTCCAAAAAGGGGAAACTGGATTTCTAAATAAAGAGAAATGGAATACCCAAAAAATTAGGCAAAGGGATGTGACGCGTAGGTATAGTACTTCAAGTGGCCTACCTGCCTTCATAAGTTGGACATATCTGAAGGGGTTCATGACTGCCATGAACCTGTCAATAGAAATGAGTAGGATGGAACACACGTTAATGCTGCAGCTTATCCATGCGATGTAGCTGATCGCTATGCACCACAACTGCAACAAGTGATGTGTGGGTAAGTGATATGCTAGTATTGTAGTTAAGGGTGATGTTGGTGATATGTTAGTATTGTAGGTAAGTGATGTTGTTGATATGCTAGTATTGTAGGTAAGTGATGTTGGTGATGTTCGTTTATGATGATAAGGATGTGGTAATTGTTATTGTTGAGCTATATCAACAGTTAAAACACCGTATTTGCGGTTACCCTACTATAAATATCACTGGTCTAAAATTAACGGTAATTCCGGATTAATTATGCGGATAGTGCGACCAAGCATTTAATTTCATTTAGCTACATTCTACAACATCCATCCTCCTCCGGCTTATAGATAGGAGCTCAAATAAACCCCCGGGTTAAGCCAATTTCCTGCCGCAAGATTATCTGAACTGTGGTCTCGATCAAACGTGTTTTTGTCTCAAACATCTCATGCGCTAGCNATACACAGCTCACCTCAGAATGGTTGTGGTTTCTGATGGCCCAAAACAATAGGAAGGGTGAATGAAGGAGGAGGATATTGCTGATGAGAAGGGAAATGTAGAGGAGTCTGAACACCCCTTTTTTACGCTGGGTCGCGTGACGTGCTTCCTGCAAAAAGGGGTCATGTGTGAGCGGAGATCATTATATGTGATCACTGATCATTATATGTGATCACTGATCATTATCTTGTGTGGTCATTATGTGTGATTATTGTGGGACCTGTGTTTCATCCCGAAAACTATAATAGTGGTGTTTGACGGACTTTGAATAAACAGTATCAGCATTCAGCACTATTTATAGTAGCTTTGCACCACAATGCACCACACTTACCGAACTGCAAAGGGAAACCACCAGGAAAGTAATGTTGAGAGTGATGGCTAGGACTGCTACTATCATGTAAATCAGGAGTTGATCATTCATGTCCTAGAGAGGGAGGGAACAGCTACACGATTGATATTGTGTCACGCGAAAACCAGGAACAGAGGGGTTAGCGAAACACAGACCTATTCTGCGAAATATATCTTTTTAATTTGTAAGACATGCACACTACACGAACACCTTGCACAAACATACTAAATAGTGTCGTGGCAAGCAAAATGCAGATTTAGCAAGTTCCTCTTGTTTATACAGAGTGACAATCGACTTTAACCGAATTAAAGACAATGTTGTAGTATGAGACAAACGATAGGCTCGAGTCTGTCTGCCACAAAAAAGACGCTCCTAATGATCACAGTAATCCGTGAAAAGTTCATCATTATAATCACCTATTTCACGAGCTATGTGTTTCGAAATCTGAAGATTGATATTTCCCAATCAGATTAAAGCAAGATATTATAAACGCGAAGAAAGTGTAGATAGGTAATGACATGTGGACTGTTGATTTTCTCTGTAATGAAATTCATAAAGGAAGGGAAAACGTAGAATTCATGAAGGAAAATGACTTATAATCACGTACACAGCGTACATGGCGATATGCAGCGTGGACGGGATAGCTCCAAGAATACAATAGTTAAAGTGTTCCGTGTGATTTTCAATCTGATATTCGATCCTAGTTTCGAAGAATTTGAAGATTACCGCGTGTGAATTGCGTGAATATTATTGCATGAAATACGGCGAATCAATGTTTGATGAGCATCATAGTGCAGTACTGAATCGCACCATGCAATGCAGCTCGTGCTAATTTTGCTCGAGACAAAGATCTAAAACTGCATTTGTCAGAGTGAAAATTGCCTGTACGAGATGGGATTACCGATGCTGCTGCTGCAGATGGTCATGCACGGTGTTATCACACACTATTATCACATATACGCCTACTGCAGGCCATATATATCTTTTCGTGAGACATTCGTAATGAGGCAGACGTATTGCACAATATAAAGCTCATGGGTGAGCCTGGGCGTGTCTTCCCATTGTTTCGACACCGTGCACTTACAAGATGAAACAGGAAATTCAAAAACATGTGTAGATTTTGCAACACACACAGACCCAGGCCAGACACAAACTGGCAACTGCTACCACTACTAG
Organism: Beroe ovata; assembly: GCA_946803715.1. Lineage (NCBI taxonomy): Eukaryota > Metazoa > Ctenophora > Nuda > Beroida > Beroidae > Beroe > Beroe ovata. The sequence continues at coordinate 128,140 of CAMPET010000193.1, read as the reverse complement.
AAACTATTGTCACCCGTTTGTGCACTCATCGGCGGAATTGAAGGAAAGAAAATGACGCGCAATTGTAAGTAGTTTTCCCTGTAAAATGCGCGTGCTTTTCTTTCCGCCCCCTCTAACACTGATACGTACACATACGGGTTACCAGCCATGCTGACCTTTACCGGGATCTCCCCTACGACCTAGACAACTGAAATGAACAACTAGAATGTATCTAAATTCGTGACGCTCTATAAAGGTCATGTTTCAGGCCGTATGTTCAGCGCGTTCTCATTCGTACTCATGTAGTGATTCTCAACCATAGTTGAGAAAGCATATCATATGGGAAACAGTGTCTTCGCGATATCCTAACTGGCAAGATAGCTCAAATTATCACCTAAGCTAACTCCTCATCTCTGCCCTCAGAGTTAACCTGATGGTGTAATTATTTAGACCTGCATAAGACCGGCGCCTGGCCAAAATGACAAACGGAGTTATACCCATTATTCCGGTAAATGCGATTCCTCTCGGTAAAATTATAAAAGTCAGGGATTCATCTGGGAAATTAACAATTTTAACCAGTATAGAAAATTCGAAGAATCGAAAATTAACCACCCACCCACTTCTAATCCAACTATATTGCCACTGGTAATTTACCAGTGGTAATTTACCAGTGCTCATATTCGTGAGCATACGCACGTGGAGTATTGGAGGAATACATTTCCCCATGAAAATATGACGTGCGTGCTTCACGTCTTTGGAAAAGTCACACTTGTCGAAAACTTGTGATATGAGGCATGCTCATATTTCAAAGAGCTGTACTTGACACGCGCTGCTAATTTTACACAAGCATATTATGTGGCAATCTGCATAATGGTATATAACCTATGAAATGCATTTTGGTGTGGAATAGGACTGTGCAGATAGCCCCATCAATGATAACGTATTCTAATTCACCATTCTTGAGCCGGCAAAGTACTGCATGTTTTACTACTGTTTCAACGGCTATTGACTGCTCCGCCGACGCCCCCATTTTGCCCCCTTTGTCCCCCTTTTTTGCCACCTTATTTGCCCCCTTATGTGACCCTTCTACTTATACTCAGAAGTAAAAATAAACGGCTGACATTTGTTTCTCTGTGTATCAAGAGTGGCAATGAAATATATGTGGTTAAACAGCTACAGTAATGCACTGATCATTGTCTTAATGTCTTCACTACGCGGGAGAAATTTATACTGTGCAGGCGATCACACCATGGGGTGCAGGCGATCACACCATGGGGTGCAGATGATCACACCATGGGGTGCAGATGATCACACCATGGGGTGCAGATGATCACACCATGGGGTGTAGATGATCACACCATGGGGTGCAGATGATCACATCATTGGACTGTGGACTGTGGAGGAATATAAAACCACGCCGTGATCTCGCAATGAGATATATGTGGGCAGCGGGAACAAGTTATTCATAGATGACAAAGAACGCAAGAGACCGCGATATCACCGGTGAATTCTTGACGACCTTGTTCGAATGGGGTTCGAGTGGTGAGACTAACTGCCGTCGTACATATAGTGAGATCTTTGACAAAAGACAGGTCATGTACGATGGAGAATTAGAGTAATCGTTCTGGCTGTGGCTACTACAGAGGGGCGCCATGCTGTCCTCCCCCAGATACAATAGCCACACACACACACACACACACACACACACACACACACACACACACACACACACACACACANGTGCCGCCTCCCCTCACACACAACAACAAACACACACACCCACACACACACACAAACACATACACACGCACACACACACACAGAGACACACAAACATATACACACAGAGACACACACACAAGTTCAGTATGCCTATGTGTTATACAGTCTGTTGGCACCACACGAAGACAAATCTAGCGCGACCCCGCATTTACAGTCTTTTGATAATAATAGACTCACTGAACATTATTATAATCCAACATAAGTAGTAGAATTATAGAACCCAATCAACTTTACTGTATTATTTATAGTCTTTCTTTCGTGAAAGATTATTATATATGCCGCCTCAGAAAATTCTCAGAGGTAAAGATATCCTTAGCTAGAAAGATATGCTTTGCTAGAAAGCGCCACAGTAGACCCAATTTCGGCCATGCAAATTTGAACTTATACCATCTGGTCACTGCACCACTGCACCACTGCAACATAACAACGCAAATGAACATACCACTCAGGGTCTGTGCAGTGAAACGTAAATGGTGGCTAAATTCGGCGGTTTCTTCATATGACTCATAGAGTGAATAATAATGTGATCATGTTCATCGCCAATGTCGGAACCATTGCACACAATGGTCTCATTTACACACTTGGCTTCTATATCAGCACGTCTATGAACTATGATTATTTGAGGCGTTAGTACCAGTCATATCTATGTCTTATGCAGAGGACTTGATCAGGATAAGATGATCTTCTAAATAGATACCGAACGATCAAGACTTCTAACAGAACAACCGGGAGTTGTAGAATCGCTGTCTCTCCCTTCCCTTTCTCTCCCTATCGATCTAGTGGAATTTTTATCATATCTAGCCTTTAACATCTGCCTATCAACATTCAGTCAAATAAATCCTTTTCCTGAAAGCAGCTTATTATAACCCTATTATAGTGGTAATGAGTCATGTGGAAATGAGTGCGACTTCCGTAATGAGACTCTTTACCGAGCACACACGCGGACAGCTTGGAAGTATCCAGACAGCGATAATCGGCAGAAATTTGTGTATGTGTCACGCAGAAATATGAAAAAGCACGCACAAAACTTCGCCGCAGTATTTGATGATGGCTTGAGTTAAGGACTCTAATGTAGATTTTGTGGGTGCTATTATAATAATGCTGTGTGTCCATGAGTAATACTCATGGACACTCATTGAGTATAGTAGAGGTTTTTATAGAACTCTACAAGCATTAGATTAAGTACCTAGCAGTGGGTTATTGCGATTGAGTAATTATATTAACCAAGGTAGGTAACAAAAAGACAGCTGCAAATCGGGCACGTAGACATGAAACTCCTGCGAAACGAACTTGGTCTTGGAGTGTTTCTAAATCAATTTGACTCACTGCCTGAGCCGCAGTCTCAAAGAGAGCATTTAATATCTATCATGGATGTTTGAAATAGTGGAATCAAATTAGAAGGGCCTTATTGGGTTTGTACCACAATTAAATTACATATCTAAAAAGTAAAATTTACAAAAATTCGAATTCCAAAACACGCATCTCAAGATGTATCACTGCATAGTGCGCATTGCTTCGGGATTCGATACACTTCAGTGTTCACCATTTGAACTATTATTGGCCCCGGTTTCTGGAATTCTGGATGCTCCATACATAATTCAATAATCAAATGGCCGTAGGTGTCATTAGGTTACAAGAAGGGCAAGGACGCTTTATGGATGTATGGAATGTTGTCGGCGTGCGCTCTGCTAAAATCACAATCGTATAGAGTGCACCTAGATATTCGGGCTATTTAAACCGTTCCCACTACATATCCCTGCGGGAGTTATGCAATGATAGCATTCAAATGGACCAATCCGCGTTACTGTACCCCCTTTTCATGCTAACCATTTAGCTGATATTGAAAAACGCGCACCGCGTATTATAGCAATATAGCAACCGTATGTATTTCAAATAAATATGGTTTTGACTCTCAGGCAATTATATATTTTGGTGGTTTAAAGTAGTGTTTTTATGTTTTATGTAGTTTTATGTTTTTTGATGGATGGGTGCATTTGTAGTAATGTAGTAAATACTAAATAGTGCCTATGGGTGTGGTGGTTATCAAGTTGCATTCTTTCAGATTTACCCCGTGTAATGTGTATTACCAGTCACGGTCGCCGTGTGCTGCGGGAGTCACCATATTCACCGGACACAGCGAATTGTAGATATAACGGCGGGTACTTGCCTGGGTGACGGGTGTGTGCTCTGGTTGAGAATAACCGCGAGTCATGGTGTGTAAAATTTGTAGGGTTTTCCCTACCGTCGGCGCCGCGCAATTGTAATTCCGCCCGATAAAAATCCCGCTAGCGAGGGTAGGGAGTAAATGTAATCCTACAAGGTGTGTCATTGCTTGAATCATAACCATCATCATACTCATGCATATCTTTAGTGACCACTCAAGTTCGTATCAGTATGCTGTGTATGGTTATGATTGCATTATGAAATCATGAATCAATGGTGTTATCCTACCCGCATATATGTCGAGAAAAGCTATACAGAGAGATGTGTACACGATACTATAAGCTGAGGTGACACTGTATCATTCAATATTCATAACGTAACTATATTAATCGAGAAGAAGGAAGTGATGACCCTATTATAATGGATCCTGCTTGTACCCACAATATTCTGTCATTGGTAGCTGACGGGGAGGTTACCATCATGACAAATTCAAACTGTCAACAATAAACCCACAGTGTGGCGACGTGGCGTGGATTCTGGATTATTTCCTGGAATCCCGACGCTACATCTCATCTACGGTAGCTGTGTGTAATTCTATTGCAGGTGTATAAAGTTCGAGGATAAAGCACTTAAAATAGGGAAGAGACTCGAGGGACTAGGGAGAACTAGCGGAGCGCCGCGGCGATGCTGCATTGTAAAGAGATGCCAAATATGAGGCCATTATGTAAGGAGTGCTGTATTGAAACGATAATGTTCCAAAACTTGAGACAATAGGCGATGACGCAGCTCAAACAATGCCCAATCCATCCCCTGAATCGACTGTCAGGTGGTTCGGTCAGCAGCCAATTGCAGGGCACATTCTGCGACATGGATTTTTTCGGTCCGTTATAATATGTACATCATTACCAGGATCTAGAAACGGCAAAATTGGGGTGATAAATTATAATTTGAAACACAGGAATTTGACAGATATTGGAAAAGTAATTAGCGTCTCATTTCCTATGTGAAGAATTTGGCGAAAATGGCGATGTTATCAAGATATCGCAGCGCTATACTCAAGACGCCTCCGGGGTAAAATTGTGAAATGGTACCTTCTGGCGGAATGTTTCAGTATAAAGTTAATTGACAAGGCAAACAGCTGGTGCTATAATAGTACACGATAATGCTGTGTGAGGTATATATCTGAAGAATTTGACAATCATATGCTGTTAGAGATCGTGGGAGATATGTGTGTGCGAGTCACATGGAACTGTACTAGGAACCTTGTGTGTGTGTGAGTGTGTGTGTGTGTGTCTGTGT
>CAMPET010000193.1:65247-118062 GCA_946803715.1 Beroe ovata | reverse complement strand
CCCCCCCCCCCCAATAATACCGCTCTCTCACTCTATATATTTATCAGGCGATGGTGTCAATGTTCTCTTACCTGACGTCCTGTTCGTACCTCCTGTCTCGTGACGAGTTCATTTCCCGGAAATACAAGATGGAGGAGATGTACCAGATGTTCGTGGAGGGGGATGACTCGTGGAAAAGTATCGACCAGGTAAAAATTGTCACGCGAACATAATCATCACGCAAATTGTCACGCATGTCACGCAAAACGTCACTCACAAAATGTCAAATGTGGCACATGTATTTCGCTGAACACGTCGTAGGATGTATGTATCTGACGGCGTGTGTGTGTTATGTACGTTATGCTCGTTATGTACGTGTGTTACAGTATCCTTGACTATGTGATCATTAGAGTGGTCCTTATTATAATTAGAGTGGTCCTTATTTAATCTTCATGGTTCGTGTCTAGTGGACGTGTGCTCTGTGTATGTGACATTCCAAATCCGATTCACTGTGTCGGTGTGAATATCACACAACATGAACCATGAACACTGTGTCATGAGTGGGTTATGATTGAAATATCAATGTTCGTCCCCATATCAATAATCCGTGAAGCTTGCTACACCTGCTAAATTACACCTGCTAAACAATCTATCATCACAGAAAGAGGATCCGTTTGTGGAGGATGATAACAAGGAAACCACTATCGGTACAGTGAGCATTTCACTCAAGAGTCTGGGATATCTGGTGAGTAGTCAGTTGCTCACTGAGCACACCCGCTCACCACTTGGTGAGTAGTCAGTTGCTCACTGAGCACACCCACTCACCACTTGGTGAGTAGTCAGTTGCTCACTGAGCACACCCACTCACCACCTGGTGAGTAGTGAGTTGCTCACTGAGCGCACCCACTCACCATTTGGTGAGTAGTGAGTTGCTCACTGAGCACACCCACTCACCACTTGGTGAGTAGTGAGTTGCTCACTGAGCGCACCCACTCACCACTTGGTGGTGAGCAGCGGTATCCCCCTAACTATCCAGTATCCAGTGACATATTAGCATACCCCATAATCACTCACCACTAAACCATGACAAGAGACAAGTCTGCTCTGTGGATGTTTAGCTCATGTAAACCGTGTTTTTGTTACAAAACCACACCACTTGAACTCGCCCTTAAAATGAAATGATTTCAGTTTGAGCAGGAGCAGACGTTTACCATCACAAATTATCAAGGAGCGCCGAAGGGTGAACTGAGGGTAAATCATGATGAGATGTTGAATTACAAATGAATGAATTTAAGTATTGACCACCATGGCGTCGACGGTTGAGTCTGTGGATGAGTTTACAATCCTTTTGTAGCATAATTCATTCTGTATGTGTTGTTTTGTTTGTGTGTATGTGCGTCTGTCTCTCTGTTGGTCTCCATTGCTCTCTGTCTGTCTGTATGTTTGTCTGTATGATTGTGTTACCATAATGTCTATCCCAGGTGGAGTATTTCCCCTGTAAAGATGACGGAACTGTCATAACCGATGAGGATGATGTGTTTGTTGATGACCCCGACTCACTGGTGAGTGACTGTTCAGATAGTCAAAGTAACTACCTCATGGAATAAGCCAAATTATTACTGAAACAATTATTGTAAACGTTACACGTTACTGTGCCCTGCAAGTTGAATCTAGTAAGGCTAGAAACACTAAAGCTAAGAATGAAAAGCCTAAACCCGTCCATTGCTGTTCAAAATGCTTCGCAGAAGTGTCCATATTCAGTAAAACTCTGCAAAACTCCCCAGTAAGATCGTCTCAGCGAACCACCGTGTTTATTATGATGGAAATTAGGTACTCGCCACTAACACCTCACATTGTAGGTTGGTCAGCCGCTACAGTTTGTACTCAAGATCCCCTATGCGCGCGGCATACCCAAGAGGTTTCAGAACGTGTACTGCAGGTAATTACCACTCCAATCATGACTTATATTATAATCTATATTACAATCTATATTATAATTGGCAAAGGAAATCAATCATGACCCACGGTACAAGCGTCATGCCATCATTGAAATCCACCCCCATTGGATGAATATATAAATCAAAATGTCCACATTATATTGTCTAGCTTTCTGGCAATATCCACTGGCGCAGCTATGACCAGTCTCTCCCTCATCAGGTATAAGTTCTTCCTGGATGCTGAGTACTCCTCCACTAGCAGTATGAGTGGAGTCAACCCAGAGTACGCGTACTCAAAACTACACTCCTGTAAACCTGTCACAGACCAGGTATAGTCGCACATACACACACACAAACANACACACACACACACACACACACACACAAATAACATGGAAGTTGGGAACGGTTGTTTATGAGCTGTCCCAATAAAGAGTGACAGTTATGATGGTCCGGATTGCCCACATGCAGTTCAACTGTCAAAACCCACGGGATATTATGATCTGATGTTAAGAAAGATACTAAACACATAACAATTTAGTTGAACTTTTATTGGATCTGTGACAATTTGGATAGTTTATTCTGAAAGTGAGGGTCAATACAGTGGAAATGTCCTGTACGCTATGCTTCACAGGGATATACACAGTTATGAGAATTACCGATCTCATGTTTTTATACATGTTAAGCAATAAGTACGCCATTAGAACGATTTAAAAGCATAAACCAGTTGAAGGCAAATATGAGTAAAAAAATAACTTAATGAGAGAAATCGCTATTTCAGAATACCTCATGTAGATTGCAGATGTAATATGTAGATTTTTACACTGATAGGCTTTGACGTGGGATGACGTGTAACGCTTCTCCATAATATGCTGCCGTAAGGTAACAATCTGATCTCTATAGGGGGAGCAAGAAAGATACAAAATAGATCAAATCTGTGTCAAGAACTATATAGTTTTCCAGGAAAACTTTGTTGAAGAATTCTAGCATACAAAACTTGTAGTTTTCCAGGATATATGCATACTGCATAATGATAAATATCGTCATATTCTCCATCTTTAGGACCAAATCGTGGTGTCAGGAAGACGATGCCTAGATAAATAAAACCTGACTTTTGCGACGTCCCTATGATCAACAGTGAAGATTCAACACTGTCACACTCAACAGTAACCAAACAGTAACACTTATGAGGAATGGCATTTAGGTTACGATGCATTAAGTAATCAACACTTAGAATAGATCGAAACTGCGAATTCTTCAGCCTATAAAGAATGTATATGTAAGATGTATGGTCAATAATGCGAGCAAGGGTCTGAAACAGAACAAGAAAGCATATTCTCAGATCATAGTAGCGCGTATGTTGCGTGGCAAAAGCTAGGACCGTATATTGTCACGCGTAATTTCATTTATATGGCCTACGAGCGGCGCGCATCAGAAAGCAAATGCTTTCAAACGAGTTTAATTTACAAGAATTGAGATTATTGACATGGTGACGCTTTATACTCCGACATAGGTAGAAATTACGAGGATATAATGACAAAATATCCGAGGAAATGTTTTTAACGGAGCGAGAACCTCCCAGTGCTGAGGCAAAATGCAGGTGGGTTCTTACCACCTCCTTTTCATGCATCGGAGATTAAGAAACGCAATCACGATCTGCCGGGTGGCGCGATGTTGTGAACCGACAAATTGTCCAACAGTATTATAGCAGAACACGCGTAATAATTATACAGAGATTTCTGCCGGTACTCACAGCCACACACACACATATGGACAGATGAGATAAGTAGCATGCGTTGTATGAAGTATGTTGTTATTGTATCTCTAATCGGGAATTTTGTCGGGACTTCCGTGGTGTTAATTAAAATTTCGCCAAATGGATACGAATGATAATTGAAATATGAGACCCCTCCCTCCTCCCCCCTGATGAACTGTGATAAGAAGTACATAGCCTTCAGTCTGCATTTATCACAAGCATGAGCCGTATGTCATTCCGGTATTGCTGTAAGTGTAACTGTATGGTTGCGTAAGTAAGTACTGGGTCAGTACCACAAACTATTATACAGCCTGTTGAGTTGAACATCTGCAAGTTAGTTAATCAGATGACTTATAACAGAGTCACTGACATTTCTTAACAAGGTGAATGGATTAAAAACTTAAACTAAGTCAAACAACGATCATTGGGCAAGCATATGGTTCATATTGGTGTCAAACCAATCTTTTTATACTTCGCTCTTGTGATCCCACAATTGAGCACTCTTGTCTTGAAATGACGACAACTCAACCATAATAGATTCAAAAATAAAAACCTTTTTACGCTATATGCTCACTCATCAGATAAATATCCATTCATAATCATTGGTCGTTATTCATTGGTCGTAATTGATAACTGATTAGTTAGGCAGAGGCATGGTATTTCATTTCAAGATCATGGATATGACGTTATAAATCAAACTGAGTCTCAATTCATAGCCCTCAATTTCAGTTTGTCAACTACCTAGAGAAGAATAACCTGGTGGTCGAAGTGGTTGGTACCCAGATACCAGCTCCCATGAAGGATGGTGATAGGAGAACCACTAAACAGTTGATGAGTTCAAACTTCAACCAAGCAAGCACACCTCGAGCACTGGTGAGTTAAACCAGTGTAATTACACTATAATGTGGTAGTGTTACACTATAGTGAGTTACTGAGACACTAGTGTGAGTTAGTGAGACACTATAATGTGTTAGTGTTACACTATAGTGAGTTAGTGAGACACTATAGTGTGTTAATATTACACTAAAGTGAGTTAGTGAGACACTATAGTGTGTTAGTGTTGCACTTAAGTGAGACAATATAGTGAGAATGTGTTACACTGTGAGAATGTGTTACACTGTGAGAATGTGTTACACTGTGAGAATGTGTTACACTGGTGAGTTGGATAGGCACTCACCAGTAAAGCCAAACTACTGGATTACTACTGCTCAATGTTCATGCACGTCTGCAAGTAGACATGAGGATAAAAGCCTCCGAGGGGGCAAAGACATGAATGGGATGAACTCGATGTGTCACTAGTGCGACTATTTACACCTAAAAAGAGCCTGCCCATATACGGATTTTGTATTGTTCCAAAATTCGCGTTTTTGCTATAAGGTCCGGTCAACGCTATTATTGCAATCATCTTTCTATTCTGCTGCAAGCGATTGTCATCCACTATTATATTGCTCCATGTTACATGCATTCACGTGTTACAACAATGAAACATGGGGTAACAGAAGAACGTGTCACACCATTGAGCACCTAGCTTCGGTCCAGACATCATCTGGTCATTATCAGTACTATCTGGTCATTATCACTATTATCGCTATTATCTGGTCATAACCACTGTATTTCAGATGGACCCGGAGAAGCAGGCTATTATGAGTGAACTAGACTCCGCGAAGCGACGAGCAGTGAAACAACAAAATAAACTGGTAAGGAGATATTATGATGGAATCACTTGACATTCGTAACACCGTGATTGAAATTCTAGCTTCATTCGTCTTGCTCAGGTGAAAGTCCAGGAATTGCTCGAATCAGCAAAAGCAAACAATCAAGATACCATTTCTGTGAGTCGAAAATCAACATGCTTTGTTTCGTTATGATAAGAGCGATCGATCAGACACTTCGCCTACCAGATTTTAACAGGAAGCAGGGTGATGAAAAATACACTTGATTGATGCCCTAGAACCGACATTATCCTATTTCAATCACATCACGGCCACAGTTATCGGTTAATCATCGGTGTTCTCCTGATACATTGCGTATTCCACTATTCCAGTCAGTGGGGCAAGCATCTGCATATTGCATCACTCGATCGAGCAGTGCACTGAACTGTGACATGTTTATAATTACCTACTGTTATGTCTCTCGATAAGGCTATTTGCTGTCATAATGACCGGGATTTGATCGAAAGCAAAACCCTGACAATACGATTGCGACGAGCAGTAATAAAAGGACACTGACGGGTTCCAATATTGTTATGGAATCAATCACACATGCACTGAGCGCTCGACCCCTACTGATATATTTTATATTGGATGAATTTTACCTTAAAAATGAAATATTCATTTCACTATAGTGCAGGGGGTCTCTCAGTCTCACATGCACATTACACACATGCAATACTTCATAATTCCATATGTTGCAGGTGGGGGATTTGCAGAAGATTTTGGAATCGAACGCTGACTCGATGGGGATCGCAGTTGCCGGTAAGCTATTTCCCTGTCTGATACTGAGATTGCAATCATTTCTCACTGCGATCGGCCCGTGATTTCCCCCTTTATAACACTTCCACTCAGCATCGAACTCATCCGAATTTCCGACCATCGCAAGGCTTACTAGCTGTTCTCAAATTTAAGCAGCAGAAAAACTAATTTGAGCCTCGAAATTATAATGTAGAACTAAAAGTCAGTTAGCACTGTTTTGAGTACAAATTTATTAAAACTGAAAAGTGATATAAATTGCCGCACTTTGAGCACTGAGTAGGTGTCATAGCAATCCTGTACCCCTGACATAGCAACTCCCAAATTGAACAGCTAGTGCCTGAGGTGATGGTCGGTATTTCCCCCACAGTGTTCAAGGTGAGGGCCAAGAAAGCCCGGGTGGAGGGCACACTTTTCAAGGAGACTGCCAAAATGGTGACTTCCAACGAGGAAGTAAGGAGTAGTGCAAAATCTCGGGCTTGCAGCATTCTTTAGTCGGGTGGACATTCTTTAGAGGGACTGGGAGGTGAATGGAGTGTCCATTTCGTGTAGCCTTCCACAGTATGATCTGCATGCTGCTATATATGGTGTTATGCAGTTGCAAATCTAATATGATATTGTGGTCATGGCCATTGGCCATGAACTCACACCTACTTATAACCCGTTTAATTTCACTCTGATGATGTGACCTCTTTATTTACCCATGAACTTGTAGTGGGACTTGTAACGACCCTCGGCCACTTGATTATCCTGGGCCACTCAATCATTGCACTCAATTATCGCACCCATTGCACAATCACATTATGCCGTGATAGTATTATCTTATTCTTATGAAAGACAGTGGAGACCAATATTATCGGTATTTAACAAGTTTCTTAGATTTAAAATAACTCAACTCCATTTCGTTTCGTTATACCACTATGAGTATGACCGAGGTATCACAATCAGTATGAGTCGGGAACTGTTTCCACATTTTCTCCGCTGAGGAGAAGACTCTTAGATGTTATCACCTCGCAGATGTTATCAGTCCAATGTTTCGTGCCCGGAATAGTGGACAGATGACATCCGCCAAGATTATCGCTATGAAGACCATCAGATAAAATTCTATTTTAAATGGTTGGATAATTCTAACTATCGTAATGGAGACTTACACTTTGACTTAAGATTAAGTTTATCAAAATTATTAAAATAAAGTTAATCAATTATTGAAATCATTTATCATACGTCAAGTATATTAACTTAGCGCTGGATGTAAGTTTCGAATCAGTTTTATCGTCTGTGGAACTTTTGATTTCATTTTATTGTGTATACAGACTAAAAGGTGAGTATATATAAGATTTAGTTGTACATACGGATGGAGAACAGAGACTGAGATTTTAAGTATCGTTTGCTGAGGTTTTGTATGTTGTAACACTAACAGATTGATATTCATAAATCAACTTCAAGATGAAGATGTATGGGTATCATACATGTTTTGAGTATTCGAACTTTATTTAATTTCTAGACGAAGCTTACGCATATTTCAATTTGATATTTCTTGATCTTGTTGATGACGTTTCTGATGACCAAGCCGTAGCATGTGGCACAAGCCTTGCCCGTGCCGGTGCCGGATGTTTTTTATCTGTCCATGTGCACACGTTGCGCGCCCCTGTTCTACTCAGTGAAGTTGAACTGAAAAGTCGTAAAACCACGGAGACGCGCAGCGCGCGCGGAGTATTTGTGATTTGGGTCAAGCAGCGCGGGAACATCTGTCCACTGTTTCTCGAGCGCGCCGCGCGCAAAACGAAATTCTCGACAGCAATGGTTTCGTTTATATCATCGATCGACAAATGAATCTATGATAGCCCCGGGTTTCGCGCCGCTAACGCTTTGCCAGCCAAATCAAGCATAGAATTAAGCGGACGCGAGCTTGTGCAGTGCTTGTCTGGCGATGCTAGATTGCTAGACCGCTGATGCAAGCCGCGAAGCAGCTTGCGTCAGTGCCATGTGCGCAAAACGAAATTCTCGACAGGGTCTATCATCGATCGACAATTGCAGTGCAGTGCATAAAACATGTTGCGCGCCCTTATTCTATTGTAATATATTATCTACCAGCGGCAGGTTGAATATTATATCACGCAACGCTCAAGTCAGATTTTATCTGACCTGCTTTTGCGCGCGCACCTTCATCGATGAAGCGGCAAATGCAGATGTCGAGACTTTGCCAGGAGCAGTATTGATGTATGTATATTATTGTGTTTTATCAAAAAGACTTATAAGGACATATTCAAACTGATGAGTTAATAAACTGAATTTTGGATAACTTAGTACACCATAAAGGTCAGGGGCTACAATATCTGCATCATCTGAAACAGCAAGTCGAATCATGAAATCAAAACTGGTACCTTCTCTCCAGCCTGACTTTTATATGAAACCCACTTTGGAAATTGTGCAATGTATTTTGTAGAATGCATTTTGTTGCAGGATGGCAAGCTATTCAGGTTACAATCCTTTGGGAGATGTTCCAGTATCATACCCAAGAACTTATAGCAATGTGAAAGATGCAACATTTAATTCACCATCAGCAGCTGGTGTCATGTCCTACCCTTCCTTTTCTGATACAGCCAAGGCCAGGTTATTGACTCATAGTTGACCCTCCCTGTCTGCTTTTGAGAAATATGCATTAAAACTGTATTTTACCTCCTTATAGTCTCCCTACACTTGAAGCACCTCAGCAGCTATGATTTTAGTGGGCTTTTAATTTTCCTAGGAGTATGCAAAATGAATGTATCATAGATAGCAAACTGTCTTGCAGATTGAGGTCTTGAAAGAATCTTATTTTTTTGAAATTATACAATATACAATTATACAATTATACATTTGCAGAGGTAATAGAGGAAGAGGGCGAGGGGGAAACCGGACTTTTAGAGGTGACAGAAATATCAGAAAAGAGTTCACATGTGCAAATAAACATCCAATTGCTGCTCTCAAAGAGCTTTATAGTGAAGCAAGTATGTTGAGAGATGACTCAAGATAGTTTGTAGAAATTCCACAGTGGTACCAACCGCAATCCAAATTTCATTTCATCAAGTGAAGTGACTGACTTTTCTTAATAATCACCAGGGTTTGAAGTCATTTGCCAGTATTTGACAAGTAATGGAGCAGCCATAGTGGTAACTACAACAATCAATGGAATAGTGTATCAAGGTGAAGGTACCAATGGTAGGATTGCACGCACTATTGCAGCCCATAAAGCACTTTCGGGCATGAATGTGAGTCCAAAGATAGGTTGATCTATTTAGAAACAGGCCTTCCTTGAATTGATTTATTCTGATGATTTCCACAGGCCTCTGGACATGAGTATTTGGCTATGAATGTTGATCTGGCTGAGCAGAAGAGGCTAGTCATGGAAAGGATAACCAAATGGCAAGAGGATCAGGTTTAATGCTTTGACTCACTGTAGCTATCGAATATACTTTGATGTGAAGTTTCCTGTTTAATGATCCTGTTTAATAATCTCTTGTAGGCTATGAAGGAAGCTAAGAAAGCAGATAATCATCAGATTCAAGGTCTACTTCAAGCTTCAAAAAAGGTGCCATCTGCGTCCCTGGTCTGTTGAGTTTTGAGTGTTTGTATCATCAAGAGAGTCTTTGAACATTGTTGGTTATTAACTTCCTCATTCATCAGGTTAAAGATAACAATGGGAATGCAAATGAAGTGATGCCAAACACCCAAACATATGGAACACTGATCCACAGATACGGTCCTGATATTGTAGAGAACACTATCCAACTTGAAGTAAGCAGCGCTCAACACAATAACAATCAGCATAACTTTCTCAAATCATGTCGGATTCAATTAATCAAGATGATGAAAGTGAATGTTGAAATCTGCAGGACAAAACACAGTTTGGAACGCCATGTTTCCAGTGTTCCCTAACAGTGCAAGGCTCAACGTTCACAGCTGTAGGAACAAGCAAGAAATCTGCGCGGAATGATGCAGTGAGGCAAGCTTTTGATCAGTTCACGGTCACACCGCCACCCATTGTTAATGAGAAGAAGCTAAGGAAAACCCCGAAGGAGTGGAATTCAGGTATATGCATGTCCGGCCCGTGCATACTGCATTGCACAGGAATGCTCTCAATCTAGTATGAACTGTGAAAGAATATTCTTAACCCAGGCTCACTGATTCCTGGGTCTATATGGCACATGCTTTGAACAAACTAATTGCAGATAACTATAAGCCAATTGACCCGGTTGAAGTGCAAGATATTATTGCTAAAAAATGCTGGGACTTTGTCACTGAACAGATAGCCTCTATTACTCATTGTAGGAAAATGCGGCGAAACTTAGTTTGTATCGTTCAGGTTTGTGTAGAGGATTGTAATTTCCTGGTGCATCATTGTCATAGCAACGCTGTCCCAGCATCATTGGCGTTGCCATGGGAATTATGATAACTCACATCAGGATTTGGATCCTGTATTACACGAAATCTGAGATAACTGGGATGATATGCTTGGCGGATATGGGACTGACAATTGACTGAAAAATTGACAGTATCTATAGTTTGCCGAACTTGATCTCCCGGCATGTTTTTCTGCTTGATGATAAGTCTCTCTACCAGGTTGATGGGGAGTTGACCCCAGATAACTGTGAAGTTGTAGCATTCGGAAATGGCACTTTAGTCATAAAGAAGGAGAATATGAGTACAGATGGAACTGCCATCAACGACAGCACAGGTACCACTGACCCATCATATTGTGAAGTCTACAGTGAGGGGTAGGATTGGACTGTGACTAACCAGCTGCATTTTTCAGGTGAAAGTTTGGCTCTCAGAGCTCTGAGAAGATACCTCCTAGATCAACTTGAACTATGTCTCGCTCAGCAGCCCTCCATTTATGTCAAGGATAAAACCGGGGGAAAATGCTCGGTATGTTGGCAGTTTGAATCATTTACTGCCTCATTTCCTTGTGTACCTACCATTAATGCTAAACTCTCTACGTCATTTCTTCAGTTGAGGCCGGAGATCCAATTGCTACTTTACACTAACAGTTCCCCTATGGGTGACTGTAGAGTGTACAACCAAACTTATAGCAACCCACCAGCTACTGCTATGGATACTAGTAACCCTGGTGCACAGCCTGGCAACCCTGGTGCACAGGCAGGTCACGCTAGTGCACAGCTTGGTAACGCTGGTGCCCAGCCTGGTAACCCTGGTAACCGTGATGTACTGCCTGGTAACGCTGGTGCGCAACCTGGTAACTCTGATGTGCTGCCTGGTGACCATGGTGCGCAGCCTGGTAACCTTGATGTAATGCCTGGTAACCCTGGTGCACAGTCTGGTACCCCAGACGTCACTATGGCACCAGTTGATGACAAACCGATTAATACCACCGCTGGATCCAGAGGATGGAGAGGATGGCGAAAGAAACTCAGAGTCTATCGACAGGTAGTAGTGATTGACAGGTAGTAGTGATTGACGGGCAGTAGTGATTGACAGGTAGCAGTGGTGGACAGATAGTAGTGATTGACAGGTAGAAGTGATTGACAGGTAGCAGTGATTGACAGGTAGTAGTGAGTGACAGGTAATAGTNATTGACAGGTAGCAGTGATTGACAGGTAGTAGTGATCGACAGGTAGTAGTGATTGACAGGTAGAAGTGATTGACAGGAAGTAGTGATTGACAGGTAGAAGTGATCGTAAGATATCTCAGATATATATAATTCATGCAGGTTGACAGGGTTACAGGAGTTTTGGGTGATTGTGTAACGACCTGGTGTAACCGTTACTCATCGTGTAGTGACACACAGTTTCTCTCAGGATGAAATGGGCCTGGTGTCACTGTTCGTAGTAGGAGATTCCAACAAAGAGGAGACACCACTCCCAAGAGGAGCTCATCCCAGTCACTGTATAGTGTCACCCAGGTATTTGCACTGACACAACTGCAGCAGTCGGCACACACTACACCATCAACATGTTGATTGCTGGGTTAAGTGTCACTTCACTAAGTAAAGTGACCCCTTGTCACTTCACTAAGTGAGCTGGGACACCGTTTCACTTCACCGAGGTCTCCTCACCACTCACCCCCCTAGTGACAAGTTAGCGATGAGACAGATGGTTGGTGTGCAAGGTTCTATTCTCTTCTCCCTCTCCCACCCTGTCTTCATATCTCAGTACCTCATTAACCGGTCTTTCAACGAGGAAGCGTTAAACAGAGCCGTGTATTCCCGTGTCAAAGGTAAAGACAGACCCAACAGTGTTAACCAAGAAGAGTTTTAACCGATAAACATCTACTAATTTTCCTATGTTCGGATCGTATGTCAGATCGTCTAGCTCACACTCATGTCTCATACTGTACGAATTTTCTCATCAGATGCTGAAGTTGTCCAGGGACCGTCTGAAGGGCCCGTGTTTAAGAGAGTGATGTGGAAAGCCACTTCGAAAGGGGAGCCCCGAGCGACCTGGTCACTGATTTGGGCCAAGAATCACGCCGTGGAGATCATACACTCACCACATGGTTAGTACATCCAGGCTTCAGTATCCAACTCTCTGATGAATGTGACGCGTAAACTCGATGGAGTTGATTTTAATTGTTATGTTTGTGACTGTATTCACCGATAATGGAAATTTGGTTCTCAACTGACCCTTGTTTTGAGTATAGTTATTCGGAATATATTCTATTGCACTTATTATTATCGAGTCGCATGTGCCATTATTCAGGAAAACAGTTCCCTATTGACGAAGTGGAAGCACCAGTGAACGTAACAGAGAAGTTAGCAGTGTCAGAGTACTGCACCAAGTCACTGTACACTGCACATGTGAATGTCTGCAAGAGGTTCAAGAGGAGCTATGTGAGTGTGAGGGACCTGGGAATGAGAGGAACACCCAACAATTCTGTTGGGTATTCGCGACGTTGGGTATTCGCGACATAGGGTATTCTAGAAGTTGGGTATTCCGTACTGTTACCGAGTGGAATGGAGGGAGGGCGGGACTACATGAGAGTTAAGACAGGGGTTGGAGAGGGTTATGAGAATAGGAGAGGGTTTAAGAAGGGGGTCTATGGGGGTGTGGGATATTGATAGTCCCTAATCTCGTATTACATCACCCCCGTCCCCCAGCCTCAGAAGTACAGTGTAGCCAAGTACGCGAACACACGGTACAGGAAGAACAAGAACTCTGTCATCGCTCATCTGCGGGAGACGGGATTGGGCGAGTGGTCAGAGCGAGAATGCAAACCCGACTTTTAGTGACCGTGTCGTTGAACTAAGGTTATTGAATATTGAGCTATAGTTATTGGACTTATAGTTATGTTTGCAATGGATGAGTGACGGATACTATATTCAATATTCATAATGTTATTTGCTGAACTATTTTATGTGACGAACATTTCAATATGCACATTGCGCCGACACTCTTAACAGGATAGGTATGATATTAATTTTTTGCTGAATATCAATATTTGATCCGCTTGTCACATTTTCAATTCCGTATTTTTTTCAATTCGTCATGATAAATCCCAGTGCATCCCAGTATATAACATATCACTCACATAACTATTCTACACTGCTCGACTCTCACACACGCATCTTGGTATAGTTCACCCTGTCATGAGTTTCAACAAGAGACAGCAGTCAGGGGATTTCAGGGGTGACCCGTACAAGCGACAACGTCAAGAGGACCCATACAACCAACCCCTCCCCAGTGGGGCTTTTCATCACCAGGGTATATAATGAGGATTGGAGACCTCAATGCAATATTAAACTATCGATCTAATATGTTGACCAATGACCATAATATATGATGATCACGTCTTATTTAAATCTGAACTTGTGTTCCCGCAGGCTATGCTGGGGATCAAATGTCGTACCCGCCCTCTCATTACCCTCCTCCCGAACATTACCCTGACCACTATGCTCCTGAACCGGCATATCACGGGACACCCGATTATGATCCCTATTCCGAAGTGGGGTACGACCCCTACACCAACGCTGATCCCTATACCGAAGTGGGGTACGACCCCTACACTAACACTGAGTATGGGGGTTACAATGAGGAACCACAGACACCTCACTACAATTACAGCAGAGTAAAGCGGGCATTCCGCGGGAGAGCGGATGCTAGAGGAGGAAGGGGTGTCAATAGAGGAGGAAGGGGTGTCAATAGAGGAGCGAGAGGTGTTAATAGAGGGGGTAGAGGTTTCAATAGAGGAGTTAGAGGTTTCGATAGAGGGGTAAGAGGTGGTTTCAGAGGGAGGGGAGGGGGTGTACCGGACTGGGACGCCCCTGAACAACCAGCTACGGAGATTGGTATGTGACAATCTTCTGTCCCTAGTCTGTACTGGAATTTGTTTGTACTGGTTGTTATAGTGGTTACTAATTGATTGTCTCAGAGACTACGACAGTCGAGTTTGGAGAGGACTTTTCCTGTAGCAGAATGGGACCGATAAAAGCACTCCTGAAACTCTACCCAGACGCAGGTATAACAACTGGTATTCGAATTCGATAATGTACAGAACTATGCTAAACAATTATCGAACTTATCAACACCAATTGCACTCTGCCAGAGTTCCGACAAACATTGTGTATACAAAACGAGCTTGGCCACGCCCATGGTTTCCAAGTTACTGTCCAGGGGAAGGATTTTTACGGTGAGGGCTCCACAACAAAGATAGCCAAGGGTTTAGCTGCGCTCGATGCACTCACCTACATCGAGGTACGTGCGCGAGGACCATGTGTGCACAGTCATGTGCCCCTTGTTATGACCTGTACTCTGGTCGCGCGCAGCAATTGTTATTTGGGTCACGGCTCACGCGCCGCTAAAGATGCGTGTAGATTGTGGGTGCCCGGGTTCTCTAACCCATTTACCCCCCACTCAGGCGCCAGGGTGTGAAGATTTGCAGAATGTGTGTGACGTGTACCTGGAAATGAAGAAGATTGAGGCTATCAAAGAAGTTCAGGAGAGAACAGCTGGGAGCAAGAAGGTTAAGAAGGGACCAGGACCCAATAAGTTCAACCGTCAAGCCATGGTAAGTACGAGACTTTGTTGCCATATGATATGAATTTCTTGTCTCAAATCACGACTGTGGTCAATTTCCAAATATCCCGCAGCCTAGCAGTTCGAATAGACTGAATATCCCGCCAAATCCGCCAATACTCGTCAATTTCAACCTGCTGAGACAGAAATACGTGGGAGCGAACAACGAGGGCCAGCTTATGCAGACGTTCAACCCTGCGTCTGAGAAGGATAGAACGTGTGTGCTGATTGTGCAGGGCCACGTGTTTAAAGGTCGGTTTACTGAGTATGTGTGTGTCAAGAAGCTCTATGATAAGAATGTAGTGCCCTGAATTAACATCTCTAATTCAGGGCATGGTCCAACTGACAAAGTGGCTAGAGACAAAGCGGCTGGGGAGGCTATAGCCTACTTCGAGAAGAATCCTCCTGAATTTGTACAGAAGATAAAAGAGAAAGTCAATAAAGGTACGTCTGGTTTTTTATCATAGTGACTTGTTATCGCGCCAACAGACGCTGTCATGGTATTGTGTTTCTATCCATTATTTAATGGTCCTCATAAGGGGAATTGTCACGTCCACACTGTATTCAGACTGGGGCGACATATCATAATCACAGGACATCTTCCAAGTGATAATGTGCATTCATGAAGTTGAGAAAGAAATATTTCCTTGTGTTTGAAGTAGGACATTTTATAACGGTCTGAGCTTACCGCATTTGGATCAAAATGACGTTCCGTTAACGAATACTAGCCATGCAAGCGTTGAACCATTCAAATTGAAAGGTATGTGAACGGAAATAGGCATTAAAATGACATAATATCGGGAGGAAAGAAACATGGCGACTGTAAAGTGATGAAAACTTCGCATTATCAATCCGCTGCAATGGGCACTTAACACTATACTTTAAACTAGGCAATTATAATTCGACAAGATGTTAACTGGGAACATTGAACAAAGTTGCCAGTTAACAAACATCACTTGTTAACAGTTAATTAACTGTTACCAACTGTTACCAAGCAGCTAAACTAAGGGACCCGATATACGACCGTGAGGATCCAGATGATTACGAGAACATGTTGTTTTGTAAGGCGTGGAAATTCGTGGTCGAAATGACAAAGGACCGCAACCCGACATACACACGAAAACAGAACCTTGCCTTCGTGCTAAAGGTACTGTGTATCGGTATTAGTTGTGATTTGTTCAACATGCCAACTAATTCCGCCCCACTACTGAAATTCGGATGGGTCGCATTTTCGACATATCTTTTTCTCCATGAATCTTTAATTCTTCACCTTATTTGTGGTATGACCAGTTTGACCACTATTCCCCATGATAGGTGTACGGATCAACTCGCAACATAGACAATGTAGAAGTTGTTGCCATGGCGTCCGGTGCCAAGATCATCAACACCGAGTACATGTCTTCTGACGGGCTAGCTGTGAACGATTGTGCAGGTATGTGTGTAGGGGACTATACTCAACTTTGTGCTTTCCTCGCCCAAAATATCCCTAACACCTGACACACCTGATAATAACACCTGATAACACCTTACAAAATCACCTGATAATAACGCCTGATAATAACACCTGATAACAACACCTGATAATAACACCTGATAATAACACCTGATAACAACACCTGATGATAACACCTGATAATAACACCTGACACACCTGATGATAACACCTGATGATAACACCTAATAATAACACCTGCAGCTGAGCCACTGTGTATGAGAGCGTTTAGGAGATATCTCCTTAACCAGCTACTAAACCTGTGTGCTGGTCAGAACTCCATATTCAGACGAAACCCTTTCGGCAGGATCATGGTGAGTTATGGACTCTCAAAGTTTGGGAAGTCAGGGTATCGGAGATAAGGGACTTGGAAAATTCAGGGTGGGCACCCCAGGTTTGTGACTCAGGTTTGTGACTCAGGTGCCGCACCTGAGTCACAAACAGCTAACTGACACAGCCATCAGTTTATTCTGTAATGACTGTGTTGAAACTAGTCAACCTACCTGGGGGGTAAGACATTCAATTCGTTAATTACCTATAGAGTCCTGATGTCTCTCTCATTTCTCATTCCATCTCACTTTCAGATGAAGGAAGGGATCAAGTTTATATTCCTCACGAACTGTTCCCCCATGGGCGATTGCAAGGAGTTCGACTCTAAGTTTCTCAACATGCTGAGAAATTCGGAGGTAGTGAAGTACGGGGACTTCGAGCCGAACACTTACATGGTGTCGAAACCGAACCTGAAAATCAACTCAGAGAAGTCAGTGTTTGATCCTGATAACTGTGGAAAGGTAAAGCTTCCTACGTTATTTTCTGATCACTGAGCTGGGAATTGAGATTGGGGAGTGTGTCAGCCTCGTCCCACTTTCTGTTATAGCTACTACTTAATACTTTACCACGATGTCGTTCCACTTTCATGTCCACTTACATGTCCAGTGTCCACTAATGTCCCACCACAGATCCATTTGTACCGGAAGATGTTGGGTCACCATGTCCCTGACCAATGCGTCGTCCCTAAACCCGACAACATGGTTTATCTGACGAATATAGCGTCCCCCTCTGACAAACTGGCACTTCGTAATGTGGTGGGAGTGCAGGGCGCCCTACTGTCTACTCTAATTGACAACGTCTACTTCCCTGAGTTCTATGCTGGCAGGTAACTAGCACAGTAGCACACCTGAAGTATACCTATCAGGGAAATACAAGCACATGGCTCAATGCCAAGTCATATTCACTGAATATGACGAATAATATGCTACTTACTAGCAGTACTCTGATAAGGAATCACCCAGACTTAGGCCTCCCCTAATTGCAGTGAAACTTCACACCTCTCCCAATGCCCAGGGCGTACGATGAGGAAGCCATGGTTCGGGGTCTGTCCGGCAGACTGCGCGGCTCCGAATTCCCGCCGGGCGTCGCGCTTCGAACTCCGGAAGTGAAGCGACTCACGTGGAAACCGAGTCGGATGTCGGATAGAACGACAATATACGCGTTTGTGTGGTGCGATGGTTCTAGTCTGGAGATACTTCGCGGAGACATAGGTGTGTACTATGGAATGTGCATTGTTTAGTATGTACTGTGTACTGTGGAGAGTGTACTGTGGAGTATGTACTGTGTACTGTGTGCAGACTATAGTGTTGTGCGTATTGTGTAGTGTGTGCTATGTACACTGTATGGTGTATTGCGTAGTGTGTACTGTGTTGTTTGCTGTGTTCCATCTACTGTGCACCGTAGAGTGATTGTGTGGGACGACATAACCCCTGCTGTCTCTGGTAACACTTCCTGGCCAACTCTGTTAACAGCAGTGGTGTCAACACAGCTATCCCCTGCTAACAAACGATATCCCAGGTAAAGTAGTGGAGACGATCAAACCAGAAGACACATCCAGTTTGAGTGAAGACATGGAGAAAGCGTATGATAGCAGGGAGATAAAATCAGCATCCCCGTCTTCTTACTGTTCACATAAGTTCTTCGAGGGCTTCACTTCCCTTCTCACTGCTCTAAATAAACCAGTGAGTACAGTCCATTGGGAAGCAAAATTGTTCCGTTTTCTTTTCAATGCATCATCAATCGTGAACTGTTATAAGTGAAAAACCTAGTGTGTTAACTACTAATAAAGTAATATCTGCATCTGACAGCTTACTATTTTAGGTAGACAGCTATGTCAATCTGAAGAAATCAGCTACAGCCTACCAAAATGGCAAACAAGCTGTCTACAGAGCATTCGAAAAGAGGGGACTGGGAAACTGGCCTAAGAAAATGCCAAAATACACCTTTTAGGTTAATATTGTATTTCCTTGATCAGGAAGGAGAAACTAGCTTGCTCACCGAGACTATGAATAACTGTGTCTGCAGAGTGCAGATACGTTTTAACTGCTATAATATGGATTAATGATGTTACTTACGTGATAACTAATGATTGACGTGTTTCTTACCATCTGGCACACTTGAGTTCGTTACACACTGTCGGTCTATCACTATTTATTCTTGTGTTTAAGTTCTAGAACTCAGCTGCGAAAGTATTTCTTGCTTCAGTGGTTAGGTTGCTCCTCCATTATTATCACACATTTATTTCAAGAACACGTGATTCATTCCTACCATCACTCAGTGTGTGCAGCTAGCTATGAAAGTTGAAGATGAGAGGTTTGCACATCTCACCAAGGACCCGAGGTTCAAGAAGGTCGGTAAGGAGAAGAAGAAAGTGAAGATCGACAACCGATTCAAGCACATGTTTACTGCACCAGAGTTCGCCTCCGTGGACTTTCTCGATCAGCGAGGTCGCAAAGAGAAGCAAGTCACGCGGGAGAAGCTGGAGAGGTTCTATGAGCTCTCGTCTGAAGAAGAAGGTGAAGGGGAGGAGAAGGTCAAGGAGGATGCTGTGAAAATACCTGAGAAGGGGGAGGGAAAGAAGAAAAGGAAGAAGGAGAAACAAGATATTCCTCCCCCTGAGCCATCTTCTGAAGAGGAAGAAAGTGAAGTCGAAGTGGAGGAAAGTGAAGTCGAAGAGGAAGATAGTGAAGTTGGTGAAGAGCTGTCTGATTCATCTGATGGAGAATCGACGGAAGATGAAGCTGAGGACACGTTAGTGGGTGATGCGTGGGATGCGGTTAACACATGCACTGAGACAATAGCTGATGCGACACACCGTGTTTCTATCTGTAATCTCAACTGGGATAGAATGAATGCTACGGATATATTCGTCCTGTGCTCTAGTGCTCTTCATGAATCACCAGGTATAAAATAGGACATATGTTGCGTATCATGGTATCATACTATGATACTTAACAATTGGTATCATCAGCATGAACAATTTGATTATCTACATTATCTATATTATCATCTAATGATAATGTGATGCATATCAGTCACGTGACACTCCTCACTACAGGAAGTTTGGAAAAGGTAGAGGTTTTCCCGTCACAGTATGGTAAACAACAACTATCCAAGGAGCTAGAGAGTGGGCCTACTGTTGGAGAGAAGACTGACGAGACTGGAGATGATGGTAATGGTGATAAAGAGTACAGCAATGAAGCATTGCGCAAATACCAGGTATGGGGTCAACATTACTTTGGGAAGAAACTTCCGATTCGAATTGCCAAATTTGCGCCTTCAACTTTCCCGCACCTACACGGAGTGACTTCGGCGACGCATACTTCATCGAATGTTGTGTACTATGTAGTGGTGTCAGCGATATGTTGCGATGTATACGTAATGGAATGCTATGAAATGGTGTCAGCGGTGTGCTGTGACGTATAGTGGTGTTTACGTCATGGAATGTTATGTAGTGGTGTCAGCGATATGTTGTGACGAAGAGTGGTTTATACGTCATGGAATGTTTGAAGTGGTGTCAGCGGTATGTTGTGACGAATAGTGGTTGATACGTCATGGAATGTGGTGTATACGTCATGGAATGTAATGTAGTGGTGTCAGCGGTATATTTTGACGAATAGTTGTGTTTACGTCATCGAATGTTTTAAGTGGTGTCAGCGATATGCTGTGACGAAGAGTGGTTAATACGTCATTGAATGCTGGAAAGTGGTGTCATTGACTGAAATAGTTTGACGATGGGCGGAAATTCCAGTAAAATACTGCATATGGTACCATGAAAATCTTTGATATTTGTATGGCGCATTGTAAAGCAAGAGTCAAAAGCCAATTTTATCCTTATTTCCCAGCATTAAATGACGCGCGCACGTACTATACAGCAGTACGTACATACGTTTCTCGCGCGCGTGCGATATTGAGATGTGATCGCTGCACGGTTTTGTGCAGTGCTTGCAGAGAAAAATCCGCTACTTTCGATGTTTTAACACTCACTGCTTCAGATAGACAGATTGAAATACTACTACGCAATAGTAACATGTGACTCAGCTGTTACTGGCAATGCGTTGTACAACGAGTTAGATGGAGTTGAATATCAACTTAGTTCTTCGGTAAGTTATGCTCTCTATACTCGTTAAAATATTTAATACGGGATTTCAATTGTTACATATCTCAACTATAGCCACATCAGTCTCGAGTAACAACACCCTTTTATTCCAGGTATTAGATCTTAGGTTTGTACCAAATGACATGGAATTCGATGATGATCCACCAACATCTGTCTGCACGTGCATGCCTGACATGACTTCTTACAAACCCCCATCCTTCATTACTACAGCATTACAGGTATAAATAGCTGCTGATGTACCTCTTTCTCATTGCGATAAATTGTTTTAGTACATATTCGTTAATGATGTCAAATATGTGCTTGGCTAAAAACAACTGCATTCGAGCGTCTCATTCTCCTAATTTTGCTGATATGACTCATTGTCCTAATAGAACAGTTCTGTAAAACTGACGTGGGACGAAACAGACCAGTCACGACTACAGCTCACAACCAAGAAGTTTTCCGCTGGAGATCTGGAAACAGTGGATTTCTCAGCGTACATAGCCTCATCAGAGAGCGAGGGAGAGGAGGGGGAGGGGGAGGGGAGGAGTTTGGAGAAGTATAAAGCTCTGCTAGCTGGGGTTGAGGAAGATGAGGGCGAGGGGGATGTGGATCAAGAGATGGAGATAACATGGACCACAGGACTAGAGGATAATAACCAGGTTGGCAATCAAATCTTCGGTTTCATGACTCATTGACTCGTGGAGATGAACTTTGCTTTGCGTCAACTTGTACGACTAACGGATCAGTTATACCTGCTGTGCGCAGGTTGTAGAGGAGGCAGATAAGAACGAAAACCGACAAGAAAATGCAACTCTCTATGAGCCTGATGAGGCAGATGACTTCTTCGCAACAGATACGGTAATACATCAGCAACTATTATAGACGAATATTGACCGTATATAAATGGTCTGTGATATTAACAATTCACCGTCATCATGATCAGGTAATGGAGCGTCCGAAGGAGAAGAAAAAGAAGAAGAAGAGGAAGAAGGGGGGAGAAAAAGATATGACGACAGAAGAAACTGAACTGGCGCTTCTTATGGAGGTTTGTTTGAAACGCATCAAGGGAGTGGTGTCCACTATCACTAGCTCAGTACTGAAAAAGGAGTTTCGCTAGAAATTTCATTCTCCTAATGATATCAGGGCGAGAAGGATGAGAAGAAACACTTCGACATGAAGAAGATAGTGAAGTCGGGCAAGGGCGGTGACTTTGAGGTAGACATCGGTGACGAGCGGTTCTCGGCGATCAAGAAATCCCACCACTACGCGATAGATCCATCCGCCCCCGAGTACCGAGACACGCGGGAGACACAGAGACTCCGAGCCACACAAGCCGCTTCCCTGGCAGAGTCCGAGGAGAGGCATGAGGTGGCGGATGGAGAAGCCGCCACCTCCGGGAATATGATTGAGAAAATCAAACACAGAAGCAAACAGTTTCAAGCGAAGAAAGAGAACTCTAAAATCTTCAAAACTAAGAACTCGGGCATACCACCATCTTCAGAGGTTAATTCGGTCCCTGACACGTCTGACCCTGTAGTGCAGGTTAGAAAGAAAAAGAGGAAAGCTGATATAGTCGAAGCATCAATCGATGGTGCGATTAAACCGAAAGGTATCAAAAAGAAGAAGTTGAAGAAAAATATTTGAGCCCCTTTTAATTTCTAAATTATTAGTTTTAACCTTATCGCAGCAGACATTGCTACTTTCCTTCCAATTCAAATGCGAAGAGAATTTCTAAACTTCTTCTCTCTAGACTTCTTCCCTCGAGTCCCTCCTATTGAAACAATATTTCATCCTTTCCACACTCAAATCTCTGATAACTGATGATGTTCATCCCGGCATAGCAATGGCAACTGCGGTGAAATATCCCCGGAAACGGCACTACCGGCAGAGGGCTCACTCCAACCCTCTGAGTGATCACAGCTTTGACTATCCCGTTTCTCCTAAAACCATGGATTGGACGCAGCTATATCCCCGATTCAAGGAGGCAGAGGATGAGGTGAGAGTCTCAAACATCTGGAGTACAGCAGATCCACACAATTTTTCAACCACTCAACTTTTCATCCTGCCATCGTACTCAGTTTAATCACTCAGTTTATCACTCTTGATCTACTTCCCCCTCTCCTACTTGCCAGGTTAAGTTTTGTGATATCGGATGTGGGTATGGAGGTCTACTCGTCACACTGTCACCACTCTACCCTGATAAATACATGGTCGGATTCGAGATACGAGTCAAGGTGTCGGATTATGTCAATGACAGGTAGGAGAGAACACACTCTCACCACCGTTCCGATTCGTGTAATTCGAGTATTTTACCGTGTTTTACATTTTCATGTGACCAGGTTTTTGGCTTTGCGCCAAGAAAAGGAAGTTTATAATAATGCCGGTGTAATCAGAACGAATGCTATGAAGTATCTCCCCAACTTCTTCAGGAAAGGTTTCTCTTTGACAACCTTCCAGACAATTCCTCGGGGCTCAGAGAATTTTCCTGTGATTGTTTGGACATTCTCTGATACCACCCCCTCATTCACTCAGGGCAGTTGGAGAAGATGTTCATCCTGTACCCTGACCCTCACTTCAAGAAGTGTAAACACAAGTGGAGGATAGTATCCGAGGGATTGCTTGCGGAGTACGCCCATGTGCTCCAAGTCGGCGGGCTTGTCTATACCGTATCTGATGTCAAGGAGGTATATTCAGTGCTTATGCACCCCTTTCCCCATTCTCTACAGTCTTCATATCCCCCTACCGCCTAGCCTCTTCTTCTCCTCTCGCTACATATCCCTCTCTCTTCCCCCTCTCTCTCTACTCCCTCATTCCTCACCCTCCCGTCCCCAGGTCCACGACTGGATGGTCTCCCACTTCTCCTCTTTCCCCCTGTTTGAGAGGTACGATCCACCGGCGGATGACAAAGCAGCTCAGGTCCTCATTGGGAGTACTGAGGAGGGGAAGAAGGTATTGAGGAACAAAGGGGAGTCGTGGACTGCAATTTTCAGGAGAATTGAGGATCCTGGACCGGGCGAGGAATGAACTGATGTCACAGTCGTGACTTCCCGTTGTCATATACATTTCCCCGAGGGGTTTTGATTTTTGAATCCATGTATCATGATTATGCATCTATAGATTGTCTCTCTCTGTCTATTCACGGTGTCCTGGGAACACGATTACCACTGTTCTACTCATACACTGACTCCCCCTTTCTTTAACCAGTGATAGCAATGATATGTATAAGAAACAGACTACATCTACTAGCACGACTACACCCTATCCGATGCCCCAATGTGTCACAGTCCACTAGACTCAGTTCTCACAAGACAAGCAATCCCTCCTACACTTTAGAGAGACCATCTGTCGCCAGGGACTGGACACTCCATCCCATGCTGAGCATTCCTGTTGTCTGCTTTCTTCTTGGTTTGTGCTAAAACCTCTATCTGCTCTCTGAAATCTGGAGATTTATTTCTGTGCTTGTTCTCTGTATATATATTGCTGGTTCTCTGTATATCACGCAGCTACAAGAATAATCCTCAACACCCCAGGATACTGGCAGGTGGAACGGAGGAAAGCCAAACTGAAGCTAATATCCGAGATAGAGTCGCGGTGTAACTTGGCACCTGTCCCGTTTAGAAGTGACACAGAATACCTCGAGTACACTCCCGTAATTATCAAGGGTAGGTTCCATCTCATGATAACTTTGCAAAGACGGGATCTTCGAATCACTTCCTTTCCAGTTAACATAATCCACGTGTTACTATCACAGGGAAATACGATTACTCGTACGAGTTTTACCTGGGTCCACGACACGAATTGGTCGAGAGTCGTGACAAGGGTGCCCCAGGGGGATACCACACCATCGTCCCACTGACACTGGAGTCAGGGGAGAGAGTATTGGTGGACAGGGGCTGGGTACAGATCAGAACTGACACACCCGTCGGTATGTTGGAGAGATTGAATCATGTGAACAGTGAGATGATTTATGATGAGTGTTACTTAAAAACACCATGTGAATTGTGTCATGGAGTCAGGGCATGCAGTCTGAGATCACTGTATGTCCCAGGTCAGATAGACGGTACAGTTACACTGGTCGGACTTATCAGACATGCTGAACCAGCAGTTATGGGTGCTCTAGCCCCCAAACCAGGCTCCAGTCAGACGTACATATGGCGAGACACTGGGGTCATGAGTGAGATATGTGACTCACTGCCCATCACTGTGGAGCTCACAAGCGACTACTCGGTGGAAAACGGTACGGATTGCACTTAGGTCATCATTTCCCTCGGAAACGAGAAGATATTGCTTATGCACTTACAGCAGCAGTACATTATCATGTACTCTACATTATCATGGTGATTATGCCACCCACAATAATTTCCATCTCCACAGGTCCACTGGCAGGTCAGACAAGACTATCTCTGTACAACAAACACATGGAATACATCATTACTTGGTGGGGTATGGGTATCGCGTCTCTGTTCTATGTCTTCAGATACAAGAGAAAACCAAAGACTGTGCCCAAAGTGTTCAAGTGACACTCGGATATGTCGTGACCTCGTGACCCAGCATACTACAGAGTGCCACTTCCATGTGTAGTGATATAAGATGTTGTGAAAATGATCGGAGAGTTGGATGACGATGGACTGCAGCGACCCTCTCATCAGTGTACTATCATGAGAGAGTTTCAACTTTGAAAGAACGAGTAATGAAATCGCTCTGCCAATGTTTATTTACCGCTCGATATTCCTTCGTCCACATTTCTCATTATCGTGTCCATATCCTTGTTATCAAGCCCCACATCTCCTCCTTCACACTGTCACCTCGTTCCCCATTTAGCATGGAATCAGAGTTCACAATCCCGCTGTATCTCGTGGCCATCTTCATCAGGATTTGCATTTCATTCGCTCCCCACAGCGGTTATCAGGACTCCCCAACATACGGCGACTACGAGGCGCAGCGTCACTGGCAGGTAAGCCACTTCTTGTTACCATCCTCTTGGGGGTCCTCCAGAACAGCGCCGCCACGGGAGCGCCAGCAGCGCAGTGGAATTCTAGTGGCGCAGCTGTGACACTTTGATGACGTTCTCAAATTGACCTCTCAAGCCGTGTGTTGATCAGTCACTTCTATGCTGATGTAACCCGCTCTCTCCCCCTCTGTAGGAGGTTACAGTGAACCTGCCCCTAGATGAGTGGTACAGGAACACTACAAACAACAACATCTCCTACTGGGGCCTGGACTACCCACCCCTCACAGCATTCCACAGTCAGGCTGTGGGCTGGGTGGGACAACATATCAATTCCACCTGGGTGGAACTACACACTTCTCGGGGAGAAGAGGTGGGTATCGCGTCCCTAAACTAGAGCAGGAATTTTGAAAAAATTGGTCACTTTTGTCTAATGTTGCGTAATATCGTTGTCTTATCGTTGCATCGACATTCGACACCGGCAAAAGTTGTCCAAAATCGTTTAACACCGGTGTCCAGTAAATGTGAAATAAGGAGACTGTCGGTTGTGCTAAATGTTTCGCAAACTGGTGCGAATATTTCGTTGCTGCTCACACAGACATTGTTTTCAGAGTTACCATCACAAAGTGTTTATGAGGTGGAGTGTGGTGATCGCTGAGATACTCCATCTTCCACTCTACTTCCTCCTTACTCCTTCATCAAATCTCCCTGCTCTCGTGCTGGTTGCTATCACACCTGCCCAACCGTTGATTGATCACGGTCACTTTCAGTACAACTGTATTTCTCTAGGTTTGTTGTTATGTTGGGTATGTTAATGAAAGTGTGTGTGCCGTGTGATGTTTTGAGTATTGTTTTGTTTAACAGTTGTTACTATCAACTTTACTCCCTCATCCTCTCTGTAGGGTTGACACTGCTCGCTGTTTTGGCGATGCGCCAGCAGCGCCTCTACACCAGTAGCGCCCTCTTTTCCCTTGCCCTGAACTACAAGCAGATGTCCCTTTACCACGCCCTCCCTTTCTTCTTCTACATACTCGGACCACGATACAGCTCGTGGAGGGGTATCAGTGAGATTGTTAGAGTGGGGATGGTTGTCATAGCGACATTTGCTCTCTGCTGGTTCCCTTTCTTCTCTGTGGCAGATCACGTGTTGTTCAGAATGTTCCCGTTCAATAGGGGCCTATTTGAGGACAAAGTAGCGACGTTTTGGTGCAGCTTATCTGTCATTGTCAAAGTGAAGGAGTTGTTCGATCGTATTACCCTAGTTCGGGCAGCACTGTTTCTCACTCTGATAGCCGTGCTGCCCTCACAGATCCTACTCTTCAGAAAACCCACATTTCACCGCTTTATTCTAGCTCTGACCAACTCTGCGCTGGGGTTCTTCCTCTTCTCATTCCACGTCCATGAGAAAACTATTCTCATTCCCCTAACCACAGCCTTGCTGTTGTTATCCTCCTGTAATAACAACAACAAACACGGCGGCATTTCACTTCCCGTGGCTTGGTTTATTCTCATAGCAACGTTCTCGATGTTCCCTCTCCTACAGAGAGACGGACTAACCATCATGTATGTGGCATGCTCTGGACTCTGCCTCTCCGTACTCCGTATCCTTCTCCGACAGCAGGAAGTACACCCGGCCCTCCTATCCTTATTCTGGGCATCTGTCGTAGGGTGTGGCATTCTCCATGTGGCAGAAGTGGCATTGCCACCTCCCGCCAGGTATCCCTACCTCTATCCCACCCTAAACGCGCTATACTCAGCTGCTCATTTTGCCGGGTTATTGTGCTACTTTAACTACCTGCAGATTACTGATCAGTAGATGTTTTAATTTACCTATTTGATCATTTATTTATTAGGTTCGGGACAATCAGATGGCGGGTCTTAGATTTGATAGGATGATAGTTTTCGTGTTTGTGATTGTATCTTTAATTTATCATGTTGATTTGTGCATAGTTCGTTATTCATTTCCTTTCAACATTCAACTGCCTCATTTACCTAAACATCCCTCCCAGTAACCTATGCATGCCTCATCATTCTGATGTCTCTCCCAGTAACCTATACATCACTCATCACAATGCATCACTCTGATGTCTCTCACCCCGATTCCTCCCCCCTAGCTCCATATAACAGTAATATGTCATGGCCTGAAAATGTTGGAATACTAGCACTACAAGTGTACATCCCAAAGACATACGTCTCCCATGATGAGCTCGAAGTATATGATGGTGTAAGCACCGGTAAGTGTTGTAAGTGAGTTATGCGAGCTAATGTTTAACATTAGTAATGTTAGTGTTAGCAACGGTGGGTGTTGTCAGCAGGTCTTATTAACACCGGTAGCTGTTGTTGCCAGGTATCTGGTGTTACCACCTGTTGGTGATGTCACCGGTGAGTGTTGTTGCCGGGTGTTAACACAATGATTACCCCCACAGGCAAGTACACTATTGGACTTGGTCAGCAAGGAATGGGATTCTGCTCAGATGCAGAGGATATTTGCTCTCTGAGTCTGACGGCAGTGCACGGACTGATGGAACGACAAAATATCAGTTACAAGGACATCGGACATCTCCAGGTTTAGAAATGAGGATTCATCTGGAACAAGCACATGTGTATGTTGTGGTGTCAGTGGTCGGTAACACTGTCTTGCAACAGATAACCCAGTTTATTGACTGCTGGCATTGTTTTGTTAACAATAGTGACTGATGACACGCTCTTGTTAACAATAGTGACTGCTTGTACCGTCTTGTTAACAATAGTGACTGCTAGTACCGTCTTGTTAACAATAGTGACTGACATATTACCCCTGTTACAGGTAGGTACCGAGACAATCCAAGACAAGTCCAAATCGGTGAAGACAGTACTGATGGAGCTGTTTGTGTCACATGGTAACTCAGACATTGAGGGTGTCGACTGTATAAACGCGTGTTATGGAGGTACTGCAGCTCTGTTCAATGCAGTCAACTGGATTGAGAGCAGTTCATGGGATGGTGAGTGGAGAATACGCCCCGCCCCCGGTCTGAGTGTGACACCTCCATTGACACCTTACTGAGGAGTTAGGTGTCACCCATCACACTCACCACTCATGTGACAATAGTGTGACAGTGATGTGACAGACGGCAGTATTATCTGACACTCAATCCCAGGTCGGTATGCTGTAGTGGTGGCAGCTGATATTGCTGTCTATGCCAGTGGACCAGCGCGGCCCACAGGGGGAGCTGGGGCAGTGGCTATGCTCATCGGGCCTCATGCTGTCCTCAGCATTGATAGAGGTCAGGGTTGATTTATAGACCCTGTCAATGATACTAACTATGATATGTCGATCGACTTAGGCTGGCTAGCCAAGACGTATTCTCTATTCACATGTCTCGCATGGTCCCAGTTTGCGTTTGTCTCTCTGATATCCTGCAAAAACACTGAAGATAGCACTGTTTCAGGGCTACGATCCACATTCATGGACCATGTGTATGATTTCTACAAGCCGGATCTCAACTCCGAATACCCTCGAGTCAACGGTAAACTCTCGATCCAGTGTTTCCTGAAGGCTCTCGATATCACATACGCGGGGTACAAGAAGAAAGTCGCCAAACGGCACAACGACTCTGTGGATATCTCACATTTCGACTACATGGTAAGATTAACGACTATTTTCCCACTGTCACCACATGAATCCTGTGCCGTGCACCCATTCCCCTCACATCATACCAGCAGACTTATCTCACATGATACTCTCTTCAGACATTCCACTCGCCGTTCTGCAAACTGGTACAGAAATCATTTGCTCGGATTTGTTACCAGGATTACCTCGCCTCCAATACAGTAGTGGATAACCTTGAGCAGTTCAGGTACATCTCCCCGGATATGAGCGTTTTTAATTATCGACGACGAATCAGGGAGGGGGGTGAAGCAATGAAGAGTCGCCGTGAATTTACAAAATCATTTATTACGAACATCAACAAAATTTGGTAAAAAGAATCGTTAGAAAGTCTCTCCCCTTCACCACAATAACATCAAGACACACGTAGCTAGAGTGATACTAAACTTGACACTCTGTCCCCGGCCTGTAAGGAACACGTGTTGGTAGGGGTTTACTGTGTAGCTGTCTAACCATGTATTGTTCCACTTGGCAAGGTAATTCCTCAGGGCGGTTTCACTGGTGCCGGGCTGCACGCACACTTCATACCCACAACCCGGGTGGCAGTAGTTGGTCCCGCTCTGTGTCTCGGCACACCTGCCCAGGGCGGGTCCCTGGCACGCCAAGTGGTATGGGACTATGGTACGGGCGTGGTAGTGGTACACCACTTCACCCGTGTCCACTGGCCCAAAGTGACCACCACATTCGTCCACTACAGGTGTTAGTCCCCCTGCCTCTTGATACGCGTATATTCCAAACCCGTCCAGCGCCCAGCCCATTAACTGGGCGTGAACCAGTGGTTGTCCCCCCACACTCACTCCTTTAGATGCCTGTGTGAATGGCGCCATGCAGTCTGGTGCCTTGTGGAAATGGTACTTCGGCGGACCCCACGACGCGCCCGGTGTCAGATCATTGCCCATGGGGGGTGTCACGTGACCTCCACATGTCAACTGGAACCCGGCATCATCAATACTGAAATCCCCCGCGATGTTAGGTCCCTTGATGATGACTCCGTTAATCGCGACACCCTGGGCGTCACCCTGTGTTTTAGCCCCGTCGACCTGCCTTACATCATACATGTCCCCTGGTCTGTCCCCTTGAGTGGGCCTCCCCTCCAATCGTATCTTGTATCTGTCCTCTTGTGCTACCCACACGTCCCCATATGGCGTGCTTCCTGGCCCGTTATTCTCTCCTCCACACACCAAATCTGTGATGGATGTTACTTAAAATAGTATCAGCTTCCTCAGAAGAAAACACACTACAGCTTTTTCTTATAACACACGACACAATAATACGGCCTAAACTTGTCAATTCATCCAAACTCTCAGGCCTCATTAAGCCATCACCACTATAATTGCCCCAGCATATGTCAAAATCTGGGCTGCGTTATTTTTCGCATGTACCTGGAAAGTGGCACCTTCCCCCATCTATTTCGTCTTGTATGCAGTAGCCCTGTCCAAGTCCTATCGGACAGTAGGGGTTGAGGTAGAAATCAGGAACGTTGTTTGATGTGATGTACCGGTGTGTCGCGTCTGTATACATCTCCATACAGTTTCCTGGAACAATGTCATTGGTCATGAGCTAGGGATTCTCCTCACTTTCTCCACCCCATGGTCCCCAATATCATTATCTGTTTGTAGTTGTTAAAGAACGTCGTGTACCGAAATTGTTGTCGGCAGTGTTTTGCCTGCCGTCTCCCCACGTGATGTCCAAACACTTTGCCGTGTCAAGGATGGGGTACACATCCGTGGAGTTGTTAGTGTCATTCCCTCCAGAAGTGATGTTAGTGTCATTCCCTCCAGAAGTGATGTTAGTGTCATTCCCTCCAGAAGTGATGTTAGTGTCATTCCCTCCAGAATTGATGTTGCTGTTGCTGACGTCATTTCCATCAGAAGTGATGTTACTATTGCTAGTGTCTTTTCCATCAGAAGTGATTATTTGGGTGTCACGTCTTGTTCTTTCTTTTGGTAGATTAGCGTATTCTCCACATCTGACAAATAAAATACCAATCATTTTTGCTATAAACCACCGTCGAAATGTTATGATTCATGAGATAAATGAAGCGGCAATGTTATCATACGGACGAACAGTGAACACTGTTAACCGCCTGGAATGTACCTTTCCCTGTGATCTCTAACTCCTTGATGACATCTATCCATAGCATCTTGAGTGACAGCGAGCTGGAATGAACTGCATTCCCCAACCAGTAATGCTACCTGGAAATTGTCGCGTGACTGTGACTGGGGACAAATGTGTAAATAGTTAGATATTGTAATGGTGGCGGGTGTAACCCCGTAACACCACGCCCCCCTCAAATTCTATACTTACTACTAGAAGTTCAGTTAACATCACTGTTGTCTTCAATTGTGATCCATACTAGTGAAACAAGTGTGTTACTCAGATACAGTGAAAATATGTCACGGTTTAAACTGTAGTTTATAATATGCCTCCATCCTCAGGCATGTGTCAGTAGAAGATAGCTACACAGATAGAGACCTGGAGAAAGCATTCATGTCCCAGAGTAGCGAAGATTTCGCGAAGAAAACCTTGCCATCCCTGCTAATACCCAAGAATGTGGGAAACATGTACACTGCCACTCTATACTCGTGCATTGCATCACTCTTTGTCAGGTGTCTGAACTATGAAGTCGGGGGGTCGGGGGTCTGAAGTCGGGGTAGGGCAGATGTCGCGAGCTACCGTGTATAGAATTATAGGCAGTTATAGCGCAGTAATCCTGTTCAATGTATCTATGTCTTCTCTCAGGAAGTCTGCTGAAGAGATGGCTGGAAAACGGATCGGCGCATTTTCTTATGGTTCAGGGCTGGCAGCAACGATGTTCTCTTTCACTGTAACCTCAGACTTGGATAAACTGAGAAGATTCTGCAACGACATGGCCTACCTTCAGGACTTCCTGTCCTCTAGAATAAAGGTAGTTCGGCTACTAAATAATGATTGACGCGCGGCGACTGGCGTTGTATCTCATGTCTGGTTTAATCTGACGGAATATAATTTGCAGGTGGAACCGGTTGATTTTGAAGAGATGATGCAAGCTAGGGCAAAGAATCATTACAAACCGAACCGAACCCCTACCTACCCAGCAGCAAGCCTAACCCAGGGGACTTATCATATTGTACAGGTATTAAGAACGGCAGCCTCTAAAAATTGACATACTACTCTCTAATACAAAATGTTTGTAACACTAACAGTCACGTGAGATATCAAATTGTACGAACTGAAATGTCCGTTATGCGTTAATCAAATTCGAGAATAACATCGGAAATTGAACAGATAACAGTTATGAGGTAATCTTTTTCTGTGATAAGATAATTGATAACGGATATTGATAATTGAACGAATGTACACCATGATATAGTATACGTGTATTGATATCGGATATATGGCCATCTCTTCTTTCTGTATCACTATCAGTTGCCTCACATTGGATAAGAAACTATAAACGCCTGTTTTTGGCATCAATTCTCCGCAAAGTCACATTGCAAAAACCCGTTTTAAATTTCCCCGTGACACTGAATATTATTGCAGGTTGATGAAGAGCACAGACGAAAGTACACGAGAACTTCAGTCCTTGACACACTGCCCTGTGTCACAGAGAGCACTTCCTCTGGGAACAACTGTACAGCCCACTACTGTCCCCATATGTAGCAGATTTCACGGACATTGTTCCCGAGATGATCCCGTTTTGAACCTAACTTCTGTTATCCAACATATCCTGAACTGGAACAGTCCCATCTTTTCCACCATCTATGTTTAATTGTTAAATCTAAGTATTGGAGATGCAAGGTTCAACTCGTGCGACCTTCAGATAAACATGAAACAATAATTGCTTGCCACGATAGCTTAAATATTCTGATAGATAATGATGATCGATTTAACAAGTTACGCTGACAGATTACTAGCCAGTTTTTCCCCAACTTTTATCAAATAGTTTCACGTGACTGATCTGCAACGTGACTGATTTGCAACTGATATAACAATTTTCATTGCAACATTTACAATTTGTCAGATTTAGTGTTTTCATTGTTGATTATTTCTTGCTAAGATCTTTGAGATTGCGAATGCTTGTCGCGCGCAGCATGAAAGCATTCTGATTCACGATTAAGGTGCGCAGCGTCTATTTACTCAAATTTACGGGGTCCTCATGGCGTTGGATGAAGCGATGCGCGTGTGACTCGGTTAAGTCGCATGCATGGATGCGTACAATTTTCTTAATTTGATTTGGGGCCCTTAAAAAGGCCATTCAATCGATTTATTCAAAAGTTTAAAACTCTTGACTAGCTTTACCAGATTTACCGGTGCTTGATTTTTTTGGTAACAAGACTGCCTGAATGTTGGGCAGAACACCACCNAATAGTTTCACGTGACTGATCTGCAACGTGACTGATCTGCAACTGATATAACAATTTTCATTGCATTGCAACATTTAAAATTTATCAGATTTAGTGTTTTCATTGTTGATTATTTCTTGCTAAGATCTTGCTAAGATTGCGAATGCTTTTGTCGCGCGCAGCATGAAAGCATTTTGATTCACGGTCAAGGTGCGCAGCGTCCATTTACTCAAATTTACGGGGTCCTCATGGCGTTGGATGAAGCAATGCGCGTGTGACTCGGTTAAGTCGCATGCATGGATGCGTACAATTTTCTTAATTCGATTTGGGGCCCTTAAAAAGGCCATTCAATCGATTTATTCAAAAGTTTTAAAACTCTTGACTGGCTTTACCAGACTTACCGGTGCTTGATTTCTTGGGCAACAAGACTGCCTGAATGTTGGGCAGAACACCACCCTGAGCGATGGTAACTCCGGCTAGGAGCTTGTTCAACTCCTCGTCATTACGAACAGCAAGCTGAAGATGACGAGGAATTATCCGGCTCTTCTTGTTGTCACGAGCAGCATTTCCTGCCAATTCAAGGATCTCAGCAGCCAGGTATTCCATGACTGCAGCCAGGTACACTGGTGCACCAGCACCAACACGTTCAGCGTAATTGCCCTTCCTCAACAGTCTGTGAACTCTGCCCACTGGAAACTGTAATCCAGCGCGGGACGAACGGGACTTTGGTTTCGATCGTGCTTTACCTCCTTTACCGCGACCAGACATATTGCTTCACTGAATTGTATTGTGGACTAAATTAGAAAATGATGGTTAGAAGTGCGTGTGATATTTATACGAAGGGAAAATGTAGATCGAATGGCTTCCGATTGACCAATCAGAATGCGCG
This sequence comes from Beroe ovata, assembly GCA_946803715.1. Lineage (NCBI taxonomy): Eukaryota > Metazoa > Ctenophora > Nuda > Beroida > Beroidae > Beroe > Beroe ovata. Next base: position 83,179 of record CAMPET010000193.1, on the reverse strand, counting down.
TAAAGAACACTGCACGCTGATTCGTCGAATGGAAATAATGTAGCCTGTGAGATTTCCAACTTTGAAGGCCATCAACTATTGGCCCAACTTATACATTTTATGGAGTCATTCCATTCAATTGACAGAACAATTTTCGTAACAATTTAAAGCACTTAGAAATATCAGTTACCGACTCAACATGCCTCCTGTCGCTGTGAAGAAAGTCGAGAAGTCTGGGGGAAAAGGTGGAAATGGTGCTGATGGCAAGAAGCGCAAGCGTAAGAGGAAGGAGTCTTACTCTATCTACANTCCAGCGCGAGAAGATCGGGACTTGGGCTTGGATCGGGCTTTGCCTCCTTTACCACGACCAGACATATTGACATTGCTTCACTGAATTGTATTGTGGACTAAATTAGAAAATGATGGTTAGAAGTGCGCGTGATATTTATACGAAGGGAAAATATAGATCGAATGGCTTCCGATTGACCAATCAGAATGCGCGTAAAGAACACTGCGCGCTGATTCGTCGAATGGAAATAATGTAGCCTGTGAGAATTCCAATTTTGATCGCCATCAACTTTTGGCCCAACTAATACATTTTATGGAGTCATTCCATTCAATTAACAGAACAATTTTCTTAACAATTTAAAGCACTTCGAAATATCAGTTGCTGACTCAACATGCCTCCTGTCGCTGTGAAGAAACGCGAGAAGAAGTCTGGGGGAAAAGGTGGAAATGGTGCTGATGGCAAGAAGCGCAAGCGCGAGCGTAAGAGGAAGGAGTCTTACTCTATCTACATCTACAAAGTTCTCAAGCAAATTCACCCTCACATTGGCCTCAGTTCCAAGGGAATGTCAATCATGAATTCTTTCGTGAATGATATTTTCGAGAGGATAGCTGGTGAAGCTTCCAGACTGGGACACTACAACAGCAGGAAAACCATTTCAATATGTGAAATTCAAACCGCTGTGAGGCTTCTTATCCCCGGAGAACTTGGTAAGCATGCTGTCTCTGAGGGAACCAAAACTATGACCAAGTACAAGGCCTATTCAACAAAGTATGGTACATCAACCACTCGCTTTTAGTGCTTGATTGCGGCTATACCATCAAGTACTATATTTGATAGCGCGGGCCGCACAGAACTTACCTACAAAAATATGTACCTATTTGGTCCAATAATTACACTTGAACTGGCTTTCATCAAGGCCCCACTTAAATAAAGAGGAAATCTTACAAAAAGTTGAAAGAGTTTGCCTTTAATCCCCAGACGTAGATGGCAGATATGTCGTTGAAAAGGCAACCCAAAAACAGATATTATAATACACCATCCCCTGAAAATGTGAATTTTAAATCAAGTAAAGCTGCATATGTGAGGGCAAATGTTTCGGGAAGATCAGAAATTCTTTGGAAATTGTTGGGGCGCTTAGAAGCACCGTTTAGACAATAACAAAGCTTGTTGAGAGACTTGGAAAATGGAACCCCAGATTAAGCTCTTTCTCCGCGGATACGGCGGGCGAGCTGAATGTCTTTGGGCATGATTGTGACACGCTTGGCATGGATTGCACACAGATTGGTGTCCTCAAACAGACCAACCAGGTACGCTTCACTTGCTTCTTGGAGAGCCATGACTGAAGTACTCTGGAAACGGAGATCAGTTTTGAAATCCTGTGCAATCTCACGGACAAGACGTTGGAATGGTAGCTTCCTCAGGAGAAGTTCAGTAGATTTCTGATATCTTCTGATTTCCCGAAGAGCGACAGTTCCCGGCCTATATCTGTGAGGTTTCTTCACACCGCCAGTAGCTGGGGCACTTTTACGGGCAGCTTTGGTCGCCAACTGTTTACGTGGGGCTTTTCCTCCAGTGGATTTCCTAGCGGTTTGCTTAGTTCGTGCCATAATCTAGAGAAGTCTGGACTTGAGCAGTTTTAATGGTCTAAGTTGTTAACTAAGAGTGGGAATGAGTTTATATACTGCTCATCGGGCGAGGTCCCGCAATCAGCCTATAGAAATGCGCGAATTTAACTTCGCTGATTGGCTCTTTTGCTAAAGCGCAGCTCTATGATTGGCTACTCAAATTTCATCAGGATAGCTTTGAACGCGTCCACTTCAATCCAATACACTGTGCCTGGGCTACTGAAGAATTGTTCTGCGCTGTTCAGCCACATTAGAATCTCTCAAGAGATTTATGTGACACAAATGAGGGTAACAAGAAACACGTCCAAAATTACAATGCCAAATTTTCATCAAATTTTCTCATGTCCACAAAAATACCACCACCAAAAGTCGAGTGATCCAAAGACAGCTAATTCAAAGATAAGAAATCTACGGCCGTTAAGATGTCTACTGCTTTCGCTCAAAATGTCTTATTTGAAAGCCCCAATTTCAAATATGATCAGATGAGATAAATTCGGTTCATCAGTTAGCAATTCTCTTCATCAATGATCAAATACCTGATCGTTCTGTTAAAAACTGCATATAGGAAGAACAAAATTCTAACTTACAATTCTCCCTAGTTACCTGACAATAATATATTAAATTTCCTGTTCAGCACAAATACGGCCAAGCCGGTCACCTCGTAGGTGGTACCTGGCTTCAGAGCTGATGCCACGCTACCTAGATCCCGAAAAAATATCGGGCATACGCAAGCAGGGTCTGTAAAACTATGTTTGGAGAAGTACGTTAACATCGTAAAATTATCTTTTGTATTTGTGGGGCCCTCAAAAAGGCCATTTGATGTAACAATAATCAAAAGATTTAAAACTCTTGACTAGCTTTACCAGATTTACCGGTGCTTGATTTCTTGGGCAACAAGACTGCCTGAATGTTGGGCAGAACACCACCCTGAGCGATGGTAACTCCGGCTAGGAGCTTGTTCAGCTCCTCGTCATTACGAACAGCAAGCTGTAGATGACGAGGAATAATCCTGCTCTTCTTGTTGTCACGAGCAGCGTTTCCTGCCAATTCTAGGATCTCAGCAGCCAGGTATTCCATGACTGCAGCCAGGTAGACTGGTGCACCAGCACCAACACGTTCAGCGTAATTACCTTTCCTCAACAATCTGTGAACTCTGCCCACTGGGAACTGCAATCCAGCGCGAGAAGATCGGGACTTGGGCTTGGATCGCGCTTTACCTCCTTTACCTCGACCGGACATAACTATAATTGTGTTGAAATTGAAACGACGTACTGAGACAATTTAAAATAGTGAGAAGGGAAAGAAAAATGAGATATATGATAAATTTTGCGACTCAACAGACGGCTAACATCCAATCAAAACTCTCAAAACTTTTACTGTGCGCTGATTCGCCAATAGCTCCTTTGTAAAATAAATTTTCTTTGCGACTGCGCTTACGCCAAGGGTGCTGCCAATCGATGATAGACTCTGTGCTGTGAGGATGTGGCAGATGTCAGGCTAACTAAAAGTGGTAAGCTAATTAAAATTGACAGTCAAACTAAAACTATACTGCCACAAGCAGATCGAAAATCTGGCTGGATTTCTTCGTCACATTCATGACGTAAACTCCACTATACGTCACTTATACACAAGATTCAATGACGTATTCATATCTCTACGTCACAATATTAACAGCTGACACCACTACAAACATTTCATGACATATAAAACACTTCGTCACTACGTACCATTGACACCATTTTATTACATTCCATGACGTATGCAGACTTTGTTGCACCCAGCTATCGAGGCTAACAAACAGGGATGACCGGAGCTACGCTACGGATTCACCTTTCATCGATTAGCCAATCATCGCGCTAGCCTAGAAATGACGCGCTTTGATTGGCTGGCTGGTTTAACGCTTTCAGCCAATGAGAACGCCTCCGTTTCTCGCGCGTTCATTGGCTCAACGATGCTAGATCAATCCGTAGATTACGTTTGGTTATCCTTGTTCGTGATATCGGGACCTCTGTGATTTCTTGGTGTGACAAATTCTGAAGGCATGTCAGGGATATGAAAACTAAGAATTGTAAACTATCGGCAAACTAAATTTAAACCAGAGTTTCAACAATTATGCTGATTCAGCATTCAGATTGTGGCACACTGTGTCATAGTACTATGCAACATAGAGTACAATACAGCACAATACAGTAGAGTACAATACAACATGGAGTACAATTAAATATAACATTGAGTACAATACAACATAGAACTCATGACTATCAGAAGTATGGTGTGTCAGAAGGGTCAAATTATGTTTTTCAAACTCTCAAAAAAATCCGTTCTGATCAACCATAGTACTAGTAGTGCCCTTATGTATTGCCCTAATGAAGAGCCCCAATGCAGTTCCCTTATCACTGATGTAGTGCCCTAATAATGTAGTGCTCTTTAGTATGTAGTGCCCTACTGCCCTATTGAAGTGCCCCAATGTAGTGCCTTGTGCACAAATTTAGTGCACTAATGTAGTGCCCGAATGCAGTGCCCTTATCACTGATGTAGTGCTCTAAGTGCCCTGGCGTAGTGCCCTAACATAGTGCACTAATATAGTGCCTTATGTACTGATGTAGTGCCCTAATGTAGCTAGTTCCTTGTGCACTAGTTTAGTGCACTGATGTAGTGCCCTGTGCACTGATGTAGGTACATCAGTGCACACTGCACATGGCACTACATCAGTGCACTAAATTAGTGCACAAGGAACTATTGCCCTAGCCTGAGTGCCCTTGTAGGATTTTACCCTACCGTCGGTGCCAGGGATAAAATCCCGCCAGCAAGGGTAGGGTGAAATCCTACAAGAGTGCCCTGAGTGTCCTAATGCCTAACGTAGTGGCCTGAGTGCCATAATGTACTTGTAGTGCCCTGTACCCTGACGTAGTGCCCTGAGTGCCCTAACGTAGTGCCCTGTACCCACTACCCTGACGTAGTGCCCTGAGTGCCCTTATGTAGTGCAGTGCTCACTGCTCGTTACGCAACCAGGCCGGCCGCGGCAGGCCGAGTAGGCCACGCTCACGCTCGCCCGTCGCGTTCGCGCTTAACAGTTAAGTTGGCTGTCGATGATAGTCCCTGTCGTGTTACCGCGCTGCATGACCCAAATACTCCACGCGCGCTGCGCGTCTCCTTTCTACGACTTTTCAGTTTACTGAGTAGAACAGGGGCGCGCAACGTGTGCACGTACCCTGTCGAGAATTTCATTGCGCACGCGCCGCAAATTATTCTCACAAATTATTCAAATTATACAACCAAAACATAAAACCTCCTTGGCAGACTTTATGCGGCATGCTTCTCGCGCGCGCGCGAGAAACAGCTAAGGTCTGAATGTCAAATAAAGCATGTTTACAGAACAAAACATGTTTGCTGAACAAAACATGTTTGCTGAACAAAACACGTTTGCAGAACAAAACATGTTTGCAGAACAAAACATGTTTGCAGAACAAAACATGTTTGCAGAACAAAACATGTTTGCAGAACAAAACATGTTTGCTGAACAAAACATGTTTGCTGAACAAAACACGTTTGCAGAACAAAACACGTTTGCAGAACAAAACATGTTTGCAGAACAAAACATGTTTGCAGAACAAAACATGTTTGCAGAACAAAACATGTTTGCTGAACAAAACATGTTTGCTGAACAAAACATGTTTGCTGAACAAAACATGTTTGCTGAACAAAACACGTTTGCTGAACAAAACATGTTTGCAGAACAAAACATGTTATCTGTGTGTGAACACGGAACAGCTTATGAAAGCTACACATAGCTACACTGACATATATGCAACAGTGATAAAGACATTTATTCTATATCCTACATATGTTGCCATTTGCTAAAATATTTATTTATTCATAAAGAGTCTCATAAGAATCTCAAAAGAATCTCAGAAGAATCTTTCTTTTCTGAAATATATTTTTTATGAAGTATTTATTTATTTATTCACTTATCTAGATTAATCAATATTTAGTTTGCAGAACAGTAGCAGCTGTTTCAGTTGCTGCAGATAATTTGATCATATGAAAACTATAGTTATAATAGCATAATAAGAAGACTATTTCATCTTGATGTTTTAGGGCATGTCTGCACATGGAGATCTCTGTTCCTAAACCAGTATTGAAAAGAGTAAGTTATTTTGAGAATATCTACTGAATACCCCCTTCATCCTTAGCCGAGATCAGCCTGTGTATGTTGTGTGTCTTTGGCTGTCATACAGCAGGGTGTTTGATGTGTGTATGCTTGTGTGTGGGTGTGTGTGACATGTCCTCCTTATCCCATTTTAGTGGAATTGAGAACTGCATAGATTTTCTTTTCAGGCAACAGTGTGTAAAGTTCTACAGGATCACTTCTCCAGTCAAAAGACTAAATGTAGGTTTTATCTTCATCATGTGACCCTTTTTTAATTAATGTACTGTGATCTGTAATTCATTAGATGATACAGGGTTTTCTCAGCTTCTTGATAAGTGTATAGTGTTCAACTGTAAATTAATCAGCAAAGTACTTCAATAGCATCACTATAATCTATCAATAAAATCACTATATCTATCAATAAAATCACTATAATCCAATATGTTACATTGTACATGTTAGGTTTATTCCATTTCTTTCTTATGTGTTCATGGTTTTATCTATCAGTCCCTTCATATGACAATAAATTCTGACTCCATCTTTTGCCTTAGGATTTGAGGATGAAATTTATACATGTGGCACTGCTGCTACTTATCAATATTAATTCATCTGAATCAGCACAAAGCAATCCTTTTAAAGTTCTTGGTGTGTCAAGATCTGCATCTAAATCAGAGATCCAGAAAGCTTACAGAAGACTTGCCAAACAATATCATCCTGATGTTAGCAAAGACCCAAAATCTGAAGAAAAGTTTAAAGAAGTTGTTGCTGCATATGAAGCTCTCATAAAAGACCCGAATGATCCTCCAAATGAGCAATATCAATTTCACAAGACATTTTTTCAGAGATTTAGCAGCAGACAGGAACAACAAAACGAGATAATGATACTTACTGTGAAAAGATTTGAACAAGAAGTCATTCCTGATAGCTATATTAATATCCATCTTGTCAAAGTTACCTCTAGACGATGTTTTCTGTGTTTCGAGTATAATAGACTTTGGCCTGAGATAATCAAACATTTCGAATCATATGGAATGAAATTTTGGGAACTCCCATTTGACAAATCTAACATGAAAGAGAAACTTTCTGTGTACGAGATTCCATCACTTCTAGTCATAATTAGTGGTCGAGTTTACCACTTCACACATTCATTATCCCTGGATAATATTGAAAGCTTTATCCTATCTAAGATAGAATCTGTCTTGACTGTAGAAAAGGTGAATGATAGAACAATTGATACATTTGTTGGTGATTTTTCTGATAATAAAGCAAGATTAATATTTGTATCAAAGACCTTTACTTTTACTCAAGGGATGGCTGCATTCAAATACAAAGACTCATTTAAATATGGTTTTTCCTCATCATATGATGAAAACTCTAAGAATATTTGGCGAATTTTACCATCATCAAACCTAGGTGGCGTCATAATTTTTAAGGAAGTCTATCCAGCCATCAGTCGTAAAGAAACTGTAAGAACTACAAGCCAACTTTTCAATATCATGGAGTCAGAGATGAGATTACTCTTACCTAAGATATGTTCACCAAAAACATTTGATGACCTTTGTTCCCTAAGCAATGACAATCCGTGTGTGATTTTTGTGCTCGATTCCAAAGACCAGTATATCGCAATTAAGAACTTGATACAAAGTGGAGAGCTTCAATTCAAAAGAAATTTCCAGTTTTCTTTCATTTTCAGGGATGCTCAATTTCAGTTTGTTGATTCCTTCTTCCCACCTTATCCTAGCAGCAATGTGCTCTTGCTAAAGAGGACTTCTTCAACACATGCTATCATAGAATGGCTGCCAAAATGGGATTTAGTTCATGTATCTACTCTCTATAAAACTTTGCATTCAGCTAAGGGCCAACTAACAAGAAGTCCAGTAAAAATTGGAGTCATTGTCGATGAGCTAGATCCTACCATTCTAGATAATATATGGGAATTCATATTATATTCTAGTGAGAACTTTATTGGCCAGATTCATTTGATTAGCCTCAACACATGGTTAACCATTATATCCATCATTACTCTATTTTGTGTTACATTCCTCATCAACAATGACGGAGAAGAGCAACGCCAAAGTACATCACCCCAAGAGCCGAATGCCCATGAGTCAATGACTTTGTATCCAGTTAATCTGCCTGAGCTTACTCCCGAATGCGCCCCTTACCTTCTCTCATGTGCCAAGCCACAAGTAACTCTTCTCGTTGTTGGTGATCTGAGTAATCAAAGCTCACTCCCTCCTCTGCCAGTAAGGGTTGTCAGTGCCAAATTGCGGGAGCTTGCTAAAAACAGCATCTACACTCTAGCCTTTGTATCCCATACCAAGTATGAGGCGTGGCTTTATGAAATAGCTACACAAGCTGATTGCAGACTCATACAGGGCTCTGTCATTGCTCTTAACCTCAACAAGAGATACTTCCACTTCTTTACACCTATTAACACTTGTTCCAATTCTTCACTCGTTAATCTGCAAGACAGAGTGACTTTATGGTTTGAGAGATTGTGTGAAGGGAGCTTACCCAAATTCAGGCCCAATTTGCTCCAATTCCCTTTTACTTCCAGTTAGGCCTCGAAACATCTCAGTTTCTTGAGCCAGAGAAATTGTATGATGTTTTTCTGTGAGCGAATTTTTAGTCGGTTTTCACCAATGTATAATATATGACTCATCTCAGTATCCGCCATAACACCTTCATATGAAACTTGATAAAACTAGTTAAAACTTTTAACGGAGATGATTAATGCTTGATTTCTTTTTGATATTTATTGATGTGATAAACTTTATTGAACAATTGAACAACAAGTAACAAACAGCTTCGAATTTTCTGCAACTATGGGTATTGGGTATTGGTTTTGAATTGTTAATATTGGATTCCACTTTTCACGTATCAAATCACTTTAGTGAACTTCATTATCATTTTACACCATATTGACATTCCACGAGCACAGATTTCAGCTAGTGCAATGTGGATTCCCAACATTTATCTTCATTAGTTAAGGTTGCTCTCCGTGCTTGACGATGTTGTTCAGCCTCCCGGAGATGAACTTCTGTGAGTAAAACATTGTGCAAGCAGACAGTGAAAACTCTGACAGTTTGGGTGTTTAGTTGTGCTCATGTTATTCATGAGCACACACGCACACAAACACAATGCAAAAATAATACTTTGTGCAGTCGAACTTCTGATTTTCATGATTTTCACTGTCTGTTTTGGAATTTTTCTCATTTTCTTACATCTTTATCAGCTAGGTAAGCACGTGGGCCCGCGTATTTTGGGCAGGCCGGAACGTGCTTATAACGTGTGATAGCTCATAGGACGGCAGATTTAGGAAAATCGGGCAAATTTTGGGCCTGCTAAACTAAACTGTCGATTCGTCGAACGTCTTGTTATTTGACGCTTTTTTATTCAGTCCTAAAAACTCGTACCGTTTTGTCGACACAGCTGCATTGCATCGGCGACTGTTCTACGTTTTTTGATTTCCCGTTAATGTGTTAATGTATCAAAGGTATAAGGATGGAAAGTGTACTGTGATGGCCGATGGTTTTCGCCAGTACTATCACTTTAAACCGCTGCAAAATTAACTGCAATTTTCTCGATTGTGTACATAGCAAGGGTATTATTGAGGTAAAATAACTCGCATCTATACAATTTGGCATTCCTGAATATGAACATTGCACGATTCCTCGTTCATGATTCACGTCTTATGCCGTCAGTTAGGTAATTCTTTGATAGTAGATGACGTCAAACATAGTTGGGAAGGGAAATAAAGCGCTTATCGCATCTTGTGAAAATATACTTTATTCTTGTAAATATCTAACCCCTTATACACTAAATTAGAATCACCATCTTCATTTCCTTGCAGTGAACGCAGAAGGTTCAGCCCTAGCAACCGAATACCTCAGCCTTTTTATACAAGGTTAATTTTCACACGTGCTCTTGAGCCTCAAAGTAACGTTGATGAAAATCGTTATGAAACCACTTGTGTGCCCTATTTATTTAAACGCGAAATTACCTCAAAATTACCATATGTTTCATTCAGAGGCCCTTAGCAGAGCGATTCAGCAAGCTAAGACAGAGGGAAGCAGTGTGGTGGAAGGTGAACATTTGGAAAAGATCATACCCCAAATTGTAAGTATTTGCTTCGTTTACTACGAAGAATATATTTCCGCAGCAATTTGCATTGCAGATTCTTTTATGATAACATATGAACTAATTTTTAACTGATAATCTTTAATTTTCAGTTACTCGACTTCTCATAATGACCTTATCTGTGATGGATGAACTCGAATTCACAACAACTTTTGATTGCGTAAAGTGTACTAAGCTTGACAGCGATCTGAAGCAAGCCAAGACTGAGGTATATTGCATTTGTTAGAACACTCATTTTATTACTTTTGATTGTTTTGTAGATAGCGGAACGGCGGTTATATCTTGTCTCACTTCAGCACTACCTATAATAGTATCTTTTCCCATGACCAGAATGAAGAATTGCAGAAAGTGATCACCGCAATGAAAACTCAGATTGACAAGACTAGAGCATTGATTCAAAAATTTGCCTCCCAAAAACAGAAAATGGATAATGTAAGTAATGGTAATCGATAGATTTCATTGTCAAGGGTTTTGTAATTTGTATTGTTTGAAAGCTCACTTATTTCTTCCCCCATCCATATAAATGTTCTTAAAATGTCTTTGTTGCAGCTTGAGAAGCAAAACAAGCGCCTAAAAGCCGAAGTAGAAGTGTGCACATCACAACTGAAGAATCATCTAGACTCCCAAGATGATGCAATGTTTTCTGAGAGGGAACGACTGAAGCTGCAAAACATTATAGATGGTCAAAAGACTCACATCACTCAGTTCACCGTCAAATGCACAGAGCTTGAAGATAGCAATAAGAAGTTGAAGGAAGAAAACAGTGAGCTCAAGGCAAAATGCAAAAAATCGACAAGTAGCTTGGCTGAAGTGAAAAGTAAAGAGAAGACTCCATCCCAAGAAGAAGTTTCTGAATTGAAAGCTGAAATTGCTAAACTAAAACGCAACAACACACTCCTTAAACAAAATCAAGAATCTGCTGTCAATAATCTTGCTGATAGAAAGAACAAAGATATCATGAAGAAGCTAGCAGATATGACAAGTTATCACTCGAGAATGGAAGCTCAAATGAAGGAGATACTCGATACGGTTAAGACTACTCCCTCTGATAGTTTCAGAGGAAATGAATCAAGCAGTTTCGGTTTGAGGTCGAGAAAGAGGTCCCTGCATGTTTCCAAAGAATCACCCAGAAAGCTAGTAAGGAAAGCACCAAAAAGAGCTTGCTCATCGCCTCATGCTGAGCTCAAGTCAGATTCTGATTGTGAAAGTGTGACACATGCCACTATTAATAAATTTCCAAGACAAAGGTCACGGCTGAAGAAGCAAGGTTCAAGACCAAAAGCAGAGGAATCATTCAAAGGTTTCACTAAATCTAAGACTTTGTCTGACTGCTCTTCCAATGAAGATGAAGACAGCGATCTCATCAATCAAATTGAGACTTCATTCCAGTTTGAGGGTGCTGCCTTGGGGGAGTCTGCAAAAGATACGATCCGTTGTGATCCTCCACCAAAGCAGTTTGAAATTTTTGACAGCCCGGGGAACAATTCATTTCAGATCCCTGATAGCAATCACGAGTCACCAAAGTCTAGTAAAAGTGTCACAGCAGTTAAAGGTGTTATTGGATTCAATCGTGCAAACGTGGAAAGTGTGTACCAGCTCATGATCTCTACTGATCCCATATCTCCATTACCAATTCCGTTATCAAACAGTGTTATTGAAGTTTCTTTTAAAGATGATGTGAAATCTGATATCCCCACTGCTCCATCTTGCCTGTCGGTGTCAAAAGAAATAGATGATAAAGAGCCAGTATTGAATCAGATAGCATCGACAGGAATGGTTCCTGATGTTGAACTAAAAACTGAAGGGAAATTTTCTGTAGGTGATGGTGATCCCCAAGAAAATCTTGAATTTCAACCAATCACTATAAAGAATAAGAAGTTCAGGCATAAAATTGAAGATAGTACCGCCGTTCTCACAGTTGGGCCGATGAAGAAGGTTCAGACAAGGGCTGTGCCTATTGTTACAGCCATTTCAGATGAGTTGACCTCTGGTAGTGTAAATGGACCTGTTAAACAAGAATTCGAACTTCAAGATGATATTGTACAGCAAGAAACAAACAACGCTGTCGAAAGTGATGATCAGATGGGTGGCAAGCTCACTGAGCAGGGGCCACTGCTGTCACAACTTCCTGAGGGAGGATCAGTTGTCAAAGAAGACCCTGATCCAGTGCAGGTATTATGCGACAGAAATGACAGCACGTTACTGAGAAATGACAGAGAAATATCCGATAGACATGGTAAAAAAATCACTCCATTACCTGCACCAGATCTCAATTGTGATAGTAAATTGAGCGTTGGTGAGACATTGCCAACATCTGAGATTGTTCCATTGCCTGGGAACACAGAGAAAACAATGGAATGCGAAGCAGATGACTCAATCTATTCCGAGGAATCTGTCATGTGTGCATTTGAAATGGATGTTGATTCCCTGAGTTGTGAAGCCGAACCAAGAGATGAATCAAAGGATGGATCAGACGATATGATAAGTGAAAAGTACATCAAAAGAATGCAGAGAATGAGCAAAATGTTAGCCATTGATGATACATCATTTGTTGCCACTAAATCTCATAAAACACGGAAGAGCATTTGTTTAGAAGATGCCCCTGAAAGCATGCCAGAAATGAGAGTGAGGCGTTCATCAAGAAGCCACAGTCGATCAATCTCTGGAATCTCGGGTGAAGCGCAACCTCAACCTGAAAAGTTAATGGCGACAGTCACTGCTGAATCTGGAGTCAGCGGTTTGAATCATGCGATTTCTAATTACCAGAAGAAGTCAGTGGACATGATATGTTCAGAGTGTGCCGACCATTCTGATGCAAAACAGGAGTCCATAGAGAAGAGAAGTGAAGGAGTTCCCCTTGACTCGTCAGTTCTTGAGGAGAACAAAGCTAATACCGGGAAGGTGACACCTGTATCATTCATGGCAAACCAAGACTTTAGTTTATCCATATCGGAGTCTGATCTGACTTATGAAGTACAGCATAGCAATGATTCCATACCGACAAGTACCCCAGTTGATGGTTTTAAAGAATGCGTTACTGGGCATGGATCACTTTGCATTGATGAAGGAAATCACAAGCAGGAGACAAATCGTAAAAGGAAGAAGCGAACTGGTCCAAAACTGTGTCTATCAGAACACATATTTGACCTTCTCGCCCCATTGGAGGAGATTTCTCCACTTAAATTTGACCGAATTTACAAAAGCAATATGCAAGATCCTCCTTTGACTTGCCCCATCAGTAATTATCATTCAAGAGACAAGAAATTGGAGTCTGAGAACTTGTCAGTTGAATCAAAACCAAAAATGGATGCAAATACTGCTGATTCTGACCAACCAATATATTTCGAAACTCACGAAGACTATGGTCATATGGTGTTGCCTGTAAAAGTCACTCAATCATTCGTCAAAATGTTCAGAACAAACATCAGTACTGAATGTTTGAACGTTCCCTATATCTGTCAAACCATTTTGGTAAACCACCAAAATAAATGTCTACAGAATCTTGATGCAAAGTTGGTCAGAGTGATCAGTGATGAACTTTCCATACACAATCACAACGAGAACGTCGATGTGCCATGTGTTGATGAGCTGGTGGATACTTTCTTCAACATTCTCTGTCAATTGAAAACTTCTGATTACGAATTTTTCAAAACTGGGACAATTGAGCTGCGCTTGATCAAATCACTCTTTTTCAAGATCACTTCACTGAAGAAGGTTGTGTCACCCACACTGCAGAGATTGCTATCATTTGCAATCAAATTATCAGTGAAATGTCGTGACCTATCGTCATTCAGGGCGTTCATGATCAAAGTTATCCTGACCTGCAATTTTCAATTCGTGACGAACATCTTCCAGCAGATCATAAACCATCACAACATACTCATTCTCATTGGATCTGAACAGCTTTGCTACAAAAAGAAGAGTGATGAATTGGTAGACATCCAGCATTTGTATTTGGCAGGATTAGAATTCTATGTGAGGTTCAGTCAAGTAAAATGTACTCCCGTGGGAAAGTTGAAGTGCATACACCAGTTTGCGGTTGAGGGCCATTTGTTACATGTTGCGGTGGATGCCATACTCTCAAGTGGATCTAACACTGATCTTCAAAAAGAGGTTGGTTACATTGTTTTCATCGAACTGAATCCTCACTCTGGGTAAAATTGATATGAACCGTGACCCAACAAAACTGTATTACAGGGGCACTTGTGTATTCAACTGATGCTTAAGTCACAAGGATGGGGATGGTTCACTTCTACCCTTCTCCCCATCATCCTAGACAAGTTGGCGACGTGTACACACTCTGATATTTGCAGGTAAGAATGTCATGCGTAACTTATTCTAACTAGTCGTGACGTCACGCATGACGTAATCCGTGACGTCACGACTAGTTGGGGTCTTAGACTACGAGAAGGTGGTCGGGCACCAAAACTTTTCGAATGTTGTGTTTCCCGTGCCAAATGCTAATCCGCATTAACATCCCTCGCATTCGACAGGTTGCAAGAATTGATTGGTTTTCTTGTCGCTTCAGAAGTTATTACTCAAAGAGCAGATATGACTTTGGTCCGAGAAAAGCTATTACCTACTCTAATAGGATTACTTTGGACAGGTATTGTTATTTATCAATTCTCAGAGTTCTTCTGTTACGGGCTTGTTCTAAGCCGCGCTTTGTCTCGCGCTTTGGGAGAATCATCTACAGATACTAGCAAGCATGGGACACTTTATTATGCAAATTGCGTACTTTTACGCGCGGCGTCAATATATTTGTACTGCGCGCGCATGTATGTAAGATAGTTCGGCGCGCGCACACACATGACTCGATATTGTCCCGTTGCCCTGATGATATGCATCTGGGAAGACATTTTTGAATCAAAACGCTGGACATAATCAATCAACACTTTCAGCACCAACCCCTAAGATCAAGTTCTCGATAGCAAAATCGATTGTCAATCTATCACCGGTGGCGTATGAAGAGATGATGACGCAACTACAGAATTGGGTCAAATCATTGCGCCCTCCAACCACGGAACATGAGGATTTTGCTACCATAAGACAACTCATCCTTGACACGACTTCCCGTGCTTCCAAATGTACTGTAAAGTCAAATTCCAGTGTTTGAGCAGGAGAAAGTGTGTTAATTTAATTTTGATAAGTTATGGATATTTTTGAAAATAATTGCCTCGAAGTCAGAATTTGTACTCGTTCCGATCAGTATCACCGATGATCGATATTATCCCCAAGCCTCCAGACAATGTCACTTTCGTTCTCAAGTGTGATAATGGATAACATTTACATACATTTTTCTTTAACTATGATCTTGTTTATTGTTCCAATCATTTTCCGCACACTGTTGTCCACGGTTTCCCACTTTCCCGCTAACCCTATGAGTTTTCAGTGGTCACTGAGTGTGCACACGTTGCGAATGCGCGCCCCTTGTTTAATACTGTACTCTGTGATCTAAAAGAGTCGAGTACAGTATGTTCCCAAGTTGCGTGACCCTAATGCTCCGCAAGCGCTGCGCGGCCCAGTTTGGACTATCTAGTTTTTACTATCTTCAGATATGAGATAGTATTTGGGCTTGTCAGATTTTATTATCTGACTCGCTCTGTTTCTCGCGCACGCGAGAAACAGCAGAGCAAACTCGCCGGATACTGGCCAATAACAGTGACTTAGTAACCAGTATGAGTAAAAAAAACTCAGTGTAACCATGTTATTGAAAGTTGACAGATAAAAGTAATCGGTACACTGTATATACACTATGACTTACTACAGTGCCTCAAGATTGCTTTTCTTTGAGTTTGTCAATGTGAAACTGAACGTATGCTCTCTGCTCTTCATCTTCAGTCGATAAGTATAAGGGGCCATCCAATTCCATAAATCACGTTCGCATTTTCCCTTGATTTTTAGACCCCTTCCCCTATGTTCGCTCTTGTTCCAAATTTGAAAACCACCCCCTCCCCCCTTTTGTAACGTTCGCATTCCCAATTTCATCTTCACACTCCATCCATCGCAGCCACTCCAATTACACAGAGTGAGCTATGCACATACTCACATAGTGTGGGATCCTACACTGTAGCTGCACTGTAAAACTGATAGTGATACATGCATGATCTGAACAGGCCCGCAAATTTGAAATTTGCTATCTTAGGTACATGATACATATTCTGAATCTGAACACTTCAAACTTTAAAGTCAAAGTGTAACGTTTCACCCCACTAAAACTCCCATCCCCCATATGTTCGCCCTTGGTACACAAACCCCCGTCCCCTATTTTGCGAACGTAATTCATGGGTGGCCGCTAACATTTACTGTGACACAGATAATTTGTTCTCAAAGTAGATAATTTGGTTTCGTAGTAGCACTGCCATAGGTAATTTTGTTGATGAAATTGCAATTTTAACGTTCATTCAATTTTATCAGCCATATTATTTAGATTTAGAAGAATGAAGCAGGAGCCTACAACCTCACGGACACAGGCTAAAAGGAGGGCGAGTGAGTGGGGTGGCAATTACCGAAGACGATCCTCCAGCAGCGGTGGATTCTTTTCACACAACTACAAGAAGAACACTGATGAGATCCGGGCAAATTGGGCGAGGTGCTACAAAACAGTGGTATCAGCCCTATCCAGAGTTGAGGAGTGGCGTGAATCAAGAGGGGAAATTACATACCGTATCGTTAAGACGGACAAAGGGGTTCGGGAGATGTTAAAAGAGATTGAGGAGTTCCTCGTCCCAAAGAAGTACCAGGAAAGTCGCATGATTCTAATGGGATTCAGCGGGGATAACATATCGAGATACGGCGAGGTGAGCCAAGTGGCGGTCACACTGCCCCATGACGGCACAACATATATAGTGGACCTTACTGTGGTGCCTCTGGCGGACACGTTCTGGACAGCTGCCAAACCTCTCCTGACAGACACACACATCGAGAAGATTCTGTTTGATGGCAGGAACATCGCTGACTATCTGATTCATGTTCAGCACATTACTCTAAACGGTGTTTATGATTTATGTGTCATAGAGGCAATGGAGAGATGTAGCGTTAAAACGGTCAAGAAACTCCCGCGGTACGAAGCAAGTAATAAAGAAGTTGACAGAAGACTGTTCTTTGATATGGAGCTTATCTCGAAGTACTACCTGGGAGAAGAGTTTGTCTGTTGTGGTGGATCTGACAGTATCATGGACCGTCACATTGGGCTCGATATAAAGAGTATTCCAAACGAGCACGCTGTAAGATGGATCGTTGACCACCAGCGATTCCTACTGAAGCTGAATAGCAAACTAGACTTTGCACGAGCAATTGAAAATAGGAAGTACCTAAAGTGGTTCATATCCTCATCCCGGTTCATTGAATTGTTCTCCCTCAAATCAAACAGGAAATTTGACAAGATTGAATCAAGCTGGATGATTCCCAACTTCATTCTTTCATTCAAAGGAACAGAGCAACCGTTGGGAATTATCAGATGCAGTTTGTGCGACAGATTGCTCCCTATACGGGAATTCTCCCATGACATGATCTGCGGTGTCAAGGATAAGGCTTGTACCACATGTTTAGTTATTCTAAATGATGTCTTCACCAGGGTGGATGGCAAAGTTGTGAGGAAGAGAGTTAATGTAAGGGAGCTGGAAATACCCGCCGACTACATCAAATCTCAGCATAGGAGGAAGAGCAGAAGCGGTAGTGTGGGGAAAATCCGGATACAGAACTAGCCTGTGAGGATGCATGTGTGTGTGTGTGTGTGTGTGTGTG
>CAMPET010000193.1:38974-65242 GCA_946803715.1 Beroe ovata | reverse complement strand
TGTGTGTGTGTGTGTGTGTGTGTGTGTTGACGATAGATGTGTGTACTGTGTAGCTACTTGGGATTATTATATTCGGAACTAAGAAGTCCATAGTGAGGGTCATCTTCAATGTTTTTCGTTATGGAAGTGCTACTAATGGTAAAAACATCATACAGTTATCAGTTAGGAGAGTTCAAATACTAAAGACAGTCTAGAAGTAAATTCATGTCAATTGTTAGATTCCAATCCTACCCAGATATAGAAATTACTACTACCCTGTGTTTTGATCTCCTGTCCTTATCACAGTGTCTCATTATCTCGCTGGAGTACAATAACAGCTGTTCATCTCACTTCTTCATGAACATGACTTTACCCTAGTCATTCAGTGTCCGCTAGTAGTCCGGGGTCACTGGCCCATGCTCATCATAACTAGCAGCGCCGCAGGTAGAATATACATCCAGTACTTGGCAATAAACGATCTCTTGTCCTGTGTCTCATCTGCTTTCTTCTTTTCCTCTTTCTCCCGCATTTGTAAAAACGTGTGGACGTCAGGACTGGCCCCTACCACGGGAAATGAAACCTGTGAAATGGGTCAATTTTACAAACTCGAATCGATACATATACCCTGGCAACTGTGGTAATTCGGTTTTACTTGTTCATAGGTGCAAGTGTTGGGCCAAGTATCAAACATCGGAGAACGAAAGATATCTCCCATTTTAACTCACCGTGGCCTGGGTATTGAATGATGTGGCAGCGGATTGTGCACCAGAACACTGATCAGCGGAACTGTGCAACGATATGCCCGTTACATATCCTGCAAAACACGTATTAATCGTGCGTTACCATCTGTAACTAATGTTACGACTAAGTTACTCATGTGTTAACAACTCATAAGCTGCTCGCACGTGTGTATTGCTCGTCAAACGGTGTGTATAAAATGAATTCTTGACAAAACTGAGGGCTACAATTCATCCTACCTGTCCCATCCATGTGTATGTTGATAGTGTGTTTGAAGTCTGCTTCAACAATGCTGCATGCCCGGGTCACCACACTCACATACTTTGGCGAAACATCTTCCATTACTTCCGCTTCCTCCATCACCTGTAACGCGTTGCCACGGTAACGTCTCCACGTGACTTAACACGCGTTAACACGGTGATGTAATCACGTGACATAACACGCGTTACCACGGTGACTCGTGTTCGTTTCATAAGCTAAGGACCAAAAAGGAACACGCAATGATAGACCGACCGGCGACCATACCTTATGGGGTACTCTGATGTGATAGAGAGTTTCGTTCGATGAGCCAGCAGTCTTTACTTCATCTATCAGCTCATTAGCTGGTACCTAATTGGACAATATCAATGTTGATAAAAAACTCAAATTTTTTGTGAGTACATTTTTGTGAGAGAAAATGAAGCGGTTTTCGACTTTGTTGCAATAAGATTTTCATTCATAAAACAGTTTCATGAAACCGTGATATGAAGGTGGCAGCTTGTATTCATTGAGACATGTACCGGTATGTATTGCGGTGTGTTATGCGCGGATACACTGCTCTGTTTGATGGAAGAGAGAATAAGCGTAGCTCTCTGAGTCCACTCCTGCATGTCACCTGTGAATAGAACAGTGTAAGTATATTGTAGACCTAGATGTACAATGTACATTGTATATTGTGTGAAGTGATGTTATGTTAGTGTAATATGAGTGATTCCAAACATGTCAAGTTTTATCGTGACACATACCTATCTTGTGTTCTATACCAATGATGTAATCGCCATGTTGAGATAATACCACGTCGAATACCAAGAAAAGGAAGATATGTAACATTTCCTAGTGTAAGGAAATGTCATCAGTAAATGGATGTGTTGTGATTTGGATAACTTTATCGGCTAATTACCCATGTGGAATGTTGTTTTTAGATAGAATGAGACACAGCTAGCAATGATATTTAGTTTTTGCAGTTATAAAATATTTCAAGAAAAACAAACCATCAGCAACATCCCTGAGAACCACTATCAACATTTCCTAGCATTGGCTTGCTTCGAAATGAAGCTCATCTTACACCAGCTTCGATGCCAATTAATGATTCTAAATAGATAGAGAAAAAAATATGATATTCACTGATTATACAGCGAGAAAAATTTTCTTCAATAAATCAAACCTTCCACGATAAATGAAAAATCATGAAGTGCATTGATTCTGCAAAATTTGTGAGATGTATTCGAAATTTTGACCCTGAACACCTGCATTTCCGCATGTAGAAATGATGAAATCTATTCTAGCGAGTTGTTGTTGATCATAATAATATGATCATGATACAAACAATATTCTCTATACAAAGAACCGATACAGTGAAATACTATTTACAAGACTAGAGTCCATCGGAAGGAAGATTTGATTCTCCGCCATCAGCTCCGCAATCGGCAGGGGGACGCTGTAAAGCCTTGACCTGCTTGATCAGGTATTCCCGTTCCTCATGAAACTGCTCTTCTTCTGTGGCAAAATGAGGGTTAGGGTATTCCCGTCGCAAAAAAAGGTGTAAAACCCCTCATTTGATCTCTAGATCGTTAATCAGACTACAAATGTGTCGGTTCAAAGTGCCTACCTTTCCTGTCGCTCTGGAATTTGGATAAGAATTCGATCATTCGCTCTTTGTTCTTCATCAGGATATCTAACACTTCTTTCTTCTTATTAGGATTTGCCACAAAAATCTAAGAGTAGTTTGGTCAAACATGCAACATAATGCTCAAATTTGAATCAATCTTGATTTAAACACATGGGCGCTTGATCTATATAACTAAATCATAGTTAGCGATGTTAACGAAGAAAGAGGCTTAATTTCAAAGGCATAGGCCCTAGCTTTTTTATACAATGGCTACATTGCGTCTGGCGAGACCACTTCACATGACCACTGTATATAGTTTAAGTACATCAGAGCTTCGAATCGCGACGTGTGCGCAAAATACTCACGTGAAAATCATGTTTTTATCGCAATCCAATTCCAAAAACTAGCAATACATATACGCCGCGCAGACGCGCGCGCAATCAGACCTTGAATACATGGAAAGCCTCGTATGCGATACTGCGACTCGAATCAGCCAACATGTTCATCATCAACTTGAGATTGTCAGCAGACCCAATATATCGATCCATGGTCAAGTAGTTATGTCTATCTAGCAATAGTTCGCCTAACAGCTGAAGCAGGGGATTTGTGTTAAATCATATCAATTATCAAGCGATAAATCAAGTGGAAACTATAAATAGGTGGAAATTATAACTAGGACTGGGTTATTTTACCTTCAGTGATTGTCGCCTAGTGACATAGTTCTCTGATTTGAGCAGCTTCTTGTAATCAGTGAAGAATCGGTCGTAATTAGTTTCAAGGAACTGTGCTGCAACACTCTTGTGTACAGTCAAACAATCCTGTGATTGCACAATGTTACAATTGACAATGTCAAATTTGCTTGGGTGAATAGTATTAGAAACCGTCAGTTTGCAATTACATTTTGCAAACAATATAATGACATTGAAGGACTTTTAGACAGCCGTTATAAACTGTAACTTGAGTGTAAAACAGCTAAATACAGCTACCACGCTATCATAAACAGTTAGCGTACTGCTACACACCCTCAACGTTACACAATACGCATTACTGTTACACTGTCGCTCAAAACGCGACCGTTTCCGTGCATTTCTGTACTGTTTCACATATTATTGAGAGCTGCTCTTATGTTTAAGCTATAGTATGAAATCTAACGAAAACAAACCAATTCATAATCTTTACCTTGAAAGTAACGAATGCATCAGTTGCAATATCAAATGTCGAGACTTCAACGTAGTTGAAAAAGTTGAAGAATTTCTCGTCGTTGAGAACAACTCTAGCTAATGCCTCGTGTTTGGTACATTCTCTCAGCACAAGACCGGAGTGTAATGCTATCTCCGGATTATCGTACCTGAGTAGCGAATTATAGAGCAGGGAAACCAGACTCAATCGGGAATTATTCATTTCATGTGCGTCCAAACCTAAAAGTGCATGACCTGGACCCTCAATGTATACACAGTACCGTACTCACCCCAACATTAACTCTATAAGGATGTTTTGATTTGGCTGCTGCTGACGTTTTTGGAGAATGTAGTCAACAGTAGGGTACCTGCTGCCAATCTGCCTCTTCAGAAGATTGCTCAGAATTTGGCTGACATACTTCTTACCCTGGGAGAACAGTTCAGTTCACGATGAATAAATGACAGTAGTAATAGAGGAGGTACAGGACTCGTTTCCCATCCAGTCGCGCCCTACTGGGGTTCCGACCCTTTATTGAAATCCGGAGTTTGTAGATTATTAGATTAGGTTAGGGACCGTTTAGCAATAGATGTCTTCATTTCATCTGTGTATACACTTGGTATTCAACTGACAGTCCCTAACCACATAAGAAGAAAACCCACACAAGAAAAAGAACCGCAGAAATAAAACTTCCTACCGATATGATGTGCTTCACACGTGGTCCTCTACCTCAAGCATAATTTCTGCCACAATATAGGTAGTATATTACAATCAAACACACAAAATCCAAATACTGTACCTCAAAATCCACATGACAGAGACATTTGATAAGCAGTTGAATGATATCATTCTTATGTATCTCATCTGACAGTTGTACTATCATCTCTAACTGTGGTTCTTGATCTGAAATACTGTCTCATAACATGATGTGTTCTTACACTGCTGGTTACAATGTACTCAGCTGTACAGTGTACATGATAGATCATAGTTTCAAATTACTCAAATCGGCTACTCTCATATTTGGGAAAATTGTTTACCTGGCGTCCCCATTAATGCATACTTTGTGTTGAGCAAATATTTTGTGACATCTTCACAGATCTGAGGACAAAAGCAAATCAGAAGAGTTCGGTTATTGAGAAAATGGTTTACTGTACAGTTTCTAAAGTTTCAAATAATGCTTGAAAGTGCACGAACCTTTTCAAGCTTTTTCTGGTTGGCTTGATCACTATGTTCTTTCTCTAGTTGGGTAAGAGCAGACTTGAGATTTTGAACAACCTGATGAAAATCATTAATAAGAGCAACATCACATGTAACTTGATGGAAATTTTGAAGAGAACTTGCAATTTGTAAACTCACTTGCTGAGGTGTTTTTTCTGACCTAAATAGGGCCAGGGGCATCTCCTGTTGACCCTTATTGTACCTTAACAATACCCTCTATAAAAACATGAAGATGATGTTTGAATTGAATTGAATTATATTTTGTCATCATATATTGTCATTATATCAAATCAATTAATCAAGTAAAAACAAATTCAGATAAGAATAGCTGAGATCTCATGAATATTTGGCAACTTTGGTGCCCATCGCCTGATTGCATAATGGATATTCAAAACAATGAGATAATGCTTATTCCTGCACCTATATCAAGAAGAATGCACTGGTGGTAATGCACAAAATACTGTGAAAGCACACCTTTTTGCATGCCCTTTTCAGTTCATAGGAAAAGTTTCCAATGGAATGATTGGTCATTGAATCATTGCTTATTAGTTGCTTAACTGATCGGATTGACTTTGAGTTTTGTCTCAGAATTCAATAACTGAAGCTAATTTTAATTAGCTAATTAAACATGGCATTGGGTAAATTTTCAGAATACAACCCTGTTGTTTACCTCCAAAATTAATTGTAAGGGTAGTCCTCTCTGGAAAATATGAATGGTATTGACTAAGTGAAGGATATTGACTAAGGATATTGAAGGATATTGACTAAGGATATTGACTAAGTGCTCTCCCTCAGCACATCATAGGAGCGCCTTTTTAAAGAACAAAATATACTATATGTTCATTGATATTGTTCTGTAAAAATGTAATTCAATTCAATATCAAATATTCCCAAGCTACCATCAATAACAATGTCAGTATGATGCAAATTAATAGTTAGCCACCTTGCAAATCTCTGAGAAACTGCTTGTGCAACACCTTATTTCAGCTTCTGAGACAAATAAAATATCTTGATAGGGATCTTATTCAATGAAGCATGATTTCCTTGGAGTACTACATATTATCTAGTCTCCTAGAAGTAAAGCTTTAAACAATATAAAGCAAGCATTGATGATATCTGGAACTCAGAACTTTCAAAACATTTCTGAGGAAGGAAACAGATCAAGGTACAAGTTTCATTTGGGAGAGCAATGTACTGCCTGTTGTGTGTTGATATTGCCTGTAAGTGTGGATTTCCATATGCACATTAGATGATTAGACCCACAAATCACCAATAAGAAATAGCAAGATTATCACATTGACGTTTAAACAGTTAAACCCGGTTAAAGCAGTCTAAACCATGAAGCATCGAGAATTGGATCTAAATTTAAAATCCACTGCTTCTCGCGCACGAACAATAGTAAACAAATAACATCTGGCAAAGATTTTATTTACTTACAAATTATAATTTTTTGTTTTTGTAGTCTCGAGCTCGAGCACGCCACTGATGTCAGACGTGAGCCGCGCACGCTCACCCGGCACGGCTCACGCTAGAATTGCGTACAAGCTTGTCGGGCGATGCCAGACCGCTGATGCAAGCCGCTGAGAATAAGTTTGCGCCGCGCGCGAAACGAAATTCTCGACAGGGTCTATCATCGATCGACAAGTACAAGCGAAAAAGGCAAAGCATTGCGTTTTCAGATCATATTCACCCCTGTTTCGACCGCGCGCGGCGCGCGTTTTTATTGATCCGAAAATGTCAGCAATCAGACGCCCACTGCCCAGTGCCCAGATGCCAAGCAACCGTCAGCAGTCAATATTCAATATGATTATGCTGTCGGACGCTGTATACAGTCGATGTGCATGGCATGGTAATTATTTTCCCGCCAGCAATGAGCAAGGATAGGGTGAAATCCTACAAGCATTTATCATCAAAAAAATAATGTAATTCATAATTTTTATTTATTTTTCATGGCCATTTGGCATTTATCAAAATGATTAGTGAATCTATTGTAGCCATACCAGTATTGATGTTTCAGTTCATCAAAATATTAGTTTTCGTGATGGCACCGAATATCTTCTTTCAAAATCATTCTATTATATTCCTCATGAATCATTGTCTTTTCTGGTAATTAATGAAGTATTTCAATTTTCAAGATATAGACAAAGCCTGTTCTCTTAAGGTCAAGTGAAGTTCATGAAAAGTGGTCCCTCTGGCCACTTAACTCTAGGATGGCTTTCAGAACTATAAGTAGTTTGAGCCATGCATCCAACTTCAGTGCCATGCACAGTCAGAGTTGCATTGGCTCTCTTGTGGATTCAGCAGCTGCCACCCTTCCTTCAGACAGATTTTCTTTTGGAATCAAGGAAACGATGATTTGTTGCTTATGTAGCATGGTTTCCCCAGACCCTGTGTATTTGCTCTGCTGCCATAATAAATATTATTGCTACAAGTGCATAACTCTTGATAAGCCTCAAGACTGCCCAACTATTATCTGTCCATCTTGCACAGTTCCTGTGAATGCTAAAACTCTCACAAGGAATGACAATTTGAGGAAATCAATCCGGTCGCTCATATCTGTAATGTGTGAATACGCGTCATCTGGATGCCAGGTTCTATCCTCCATTGAAACTATCACTAACCATGTTGATGTTTGTGTCTATCAACCTGTAAGATGTGAAAATACAGGATGTCATGAAATCTGCCTCTTAAAAGATTGGGCTTGGCATTGCAAAGTTAAGTGTGCAAAAAGGTCGATCATATGCTCAGCAAGCTGTAATTCTTTGGTTACTGCTGATGAAATCGATACACATGACTGTGAAAATGTGTTAAAGGATTTTAGGCAGTATCAAGTCACAGAAATATCTATTCTTTGTAAATTATTCAAGGACGAGCTACTGAGAAATGAGGAGCTTAATAAAAACAAAAGAACCATATTGAGTAACCAACAAGAACTGAAAAGTCTTGATGGCCTCCTCGGCTCTTTCACTGAAATGAAATACAAACTACTGATGGATGCTGATGATCAAGTTCATGACTCTCTGGGTCACTCAGTTCATCATGGTTCATGGAGGTGCAGTGTTTTGGACTGTAAAATTCCCTATGTAAAACATCTTTGCAAAAAATCTTTCCGTGATGGTAATAGACATATATTTTTTTGGGATTGCTGTCTCAGTGACAAAAATGACTCAGTAAATTGTGATAAAGTTTGATGTAGGTATTCATGATATTATGTTAGCAACGCAGTTATCCACACAAATTGAAGAGATGCTTTCACTGTTCAATTGACACAATATTGTTAGCAACTATGAATATCATATTGTGAATGGAAAACTTTTTTTTTCAAATTCTTCTCAGCCAAATTGCTTCAGTGGGAAAATTTTTCATGATACTCAATCAATTATTGGCCTGACTTTTACAAATATTTTTAACTTAGTTTCCACACAATTTTGGTCGCTAGTAGTTATTGTGTCGACAAAAAATCTTGCTATTTATCCCAGAATGTGATGGAATCTGACTTGAAGCTATATTTGGAATGTCTCCAGAAACCTACAGGCCCTCTCTCTGTGAAAGGAACTCTCATTGCACTAGCTGACCTTCTTTCAACACATGGTTAGTTTCACCCTCAATAGTCAATAGTTATAGAGGTAAATACGATTCAATCAATTCGAAATGTCAGTGTATCAAATCATGATTCTGTCGCTGATGATTAACACTAAACAGGAGAATTAAAGTCGGTGTTCCGTGAAATGAAGGGACTCCATATTCTGCTGCAGATACTGATTAAGAAGGAAGTACCACAAGTCCATGCTTTATACGTTCTCAGCTGTGCAGTGGATTCTTGTGGTAAGTCATGCGCAGAGCAGCATCCTAACATCATATTCCAGCACCAGCATCCTTCTGATCAATGAAATTTTCAATCCAAATCAAATTTTTTAACGATTTTTTGTAAATGAGTGATCAAGTAATGAGAAGACTGTGACATGTTTCAGTGACCTCTCAGAATGTGTTGATCCAAAAGGGAATATTCAGCTTGTTGTCTACCATGTTGAAGAAAGGTACAGACTCAACCTTGTTCCAGCCAGTAACTTGTTTACTCGGATTTCTCTCACAGGGCAACTCTCTTGGTCAGAATAAGATGAGAAGTAGTGGAATTCTTGCTCTTCTTATCAGCAACTTGAGGTACACTCCTATAGCTATACTTTGTCTGATCATTTATATTGTGATTTCAATGTGGTAATTTCACCACATCTCTGTCCAGTCATCACTGAGAACTGTAGATGAGTTGTTGGTTGCGTTATGTGACTGATTATAATCCCCAAATTACAGGAGCCTAAAAGCTGCTGCTGTAAACGAGGTTGGAAAGTTGAACTCTATACTGGCATGTCTGTCATCATCAGTTAACAACCCGAGAAACAGTGAGTAATTATCCAACATTGGGAACATTCATTTCACGATAACGAGTATGTAATCATTCATATCAATCAATTACCTCATTACAGCAACGAATCAGTCAGCATGTATGGAAATTTTGCCATTCTGTCTCACCATTCTCAAGAATAGTGCCCAGTCTCCAAATCTCATCCAATCATTGTCCAGCTTCATTCGCCTCTGCTTATCTGACAATGGTGGGTGAAAACATGTTCAGATTGCGGAGTTGTGATGTTCAAATCTGCACTGCACTGTACGATTCCGTTACTTTTAGATGAGAATCAGGAGAAATTTGCACAGATGGGTGGATTAAAAGTATGTATCGATATCATTGAAAATGCAGACTCTAAAGACCTTGCCTGGGCGGTATTTTCCATAATCAACGCTTGCCCGAAAGGTTTGAAGATTCAGAGTGTATTTCACACAGCAACAGTTATTTGTTAGAGTAATTGTTTCTGAACTTCAATGTCTGCAGGGATACAGCTAAGAACAGATATCACTATCCCTTGTGTAAAATTGCTCCTCAAGTGGATGAAATTCGGGGATTTGTGCAACTTGTCAGCAGGCATGATCTCACTGACCTTGATCATTGA
Organism: Beroe ovata; assembly: GCA_946803715.1. Taxonomy (NCBI): domain Eukaryota; kingdom Metazoa; phylum Ctenophora; class Nuda; order Beroida; family Beroidae; genus Beroe; species Beroe ovata. The sequence continues at coordinate 55,261 of CAMPET010000193.1, read as the reverse complement.
ACACAGCGCAGATGCTAAGTAGGTTTAGCGTAGCATAGTGATAGATACTATTTATACTAGGGCGATCATGTAACATATTTTCCAAAACTTGTGTCACTGGTTTGTGTCGATACTTGATTAACAATTCTCGGATAATCAAACTATCAGCTACGACAAAGATTTACTGCTTTGTAACACACATCTTTGTTCTAGGGTTGCACTACTATCTGATAAAGAAGGGATGTCTATTATCATTCAGTGTCTGTCAGTTGGGGACGAAAGTGTCAAGAAGACAGCGAAACTGCTACTACAACTCTTATTCCAGAATAAAACCGGTAACAACACACAGTTAGAGTTGATTGAGAATCGACTATATAGATATCTTAACTAGATATCTTAACTAGATAGTTGACTAGATATCTTATCTATCAGAATTACTCTTCAGTCGACTCGTCAGAAGAGCAACCTGGAGGCTCAGACAGTGACTTAGAGTCCGCGAGTTACGAAGAGGTTAAACGAGCCCGGCCCCCGACTTTCAAGAAACCTGACGAAGACACTACTCGACGCCGGTCTAGTTGGACTAAGCCGAATGTCGTAGTCAGAAGTGGCGGGAGCTGGATTGCCAATAGCAGGAATAAACAGAGACTAGGGAAAAGTGTCGTAGCGAGTAAGGTAGGTCCGAGTTTATATCAGTGTTTTTCGCATGAAGTAATGAGACAAATCGTCGCATGATCATTTCATAGACTTCTGTAACTCAATGAATTGTTCATCTGCCTAATGCCTTTTCTCAATTTTCAGAAGTGTACGCAGGTCCCGCCACAGACCCCACAACCGACACCAGCTATACAACAGACAAATCCTGCCACAGCTAGAGACGATAAGAACTCCCGTCAGGAGATATCTAACATTGTTAACAAGATTGTGGAAGACAAGATGTCAGGATTTTTAGAAAAAGTGGAGAATGTCGTGCTAAAAACCGCTTCTCCGGCGATCAGTGTTTGCGAACTTTCCTCAGATGAAGAGTCTCAATCCAACCAGTCTTGTGGCCCCAGTTTGAGACGAAGAGATAATTCGAATACAAATCATGATGCCGCAAGACCTGTCAATTCCACAAATACAGGGGAATGTTTCTACTTTGTCAGCCCCTCTACACAATTGAATAAGGGAGCTATGGATGGTAGGAGGTCGCCAGAACAAAACAGCCAGACCTCGTTGATACAAGACTTCTTCGCCAACAACCCAGACCTCATACCCATGAGCTCAGACGCTGCGAAACCTCCACTGAAGGGAAGACAGAACATCTCATTAAGTGAAGATCTCATCACCTATGGAGATAATGACTCTGGGAACCACAGTATTCATCTGAATTCGACCAGGAAATTCTTCAACCCCAGCTCAACAGCAGCTAGGTGGGTTATCAACTGGTTACCGGAAACAATATCGAATACTGAAGTCACATCAAAAATGTGTCTATCATAAAGGGTGTCGAGTCATGCTCAAGTAGTCCAGTAGTACCGAATATCTGGGCATCATGCTTCATTTCAGGGCAGTAAACGAGCATTCCTGCTACAAGAAAACGGGGTTGGAACGAAAAGAATCCGAGGTAAAATTGTAGCATTATAATTGTTTGGATCATGGTTAGGGCAAGGCTTCCCAGGTGCGCCCCGTGTGTAAAACGCCTGCAGCGCGCATGTCCATTGTTGACTCGTGAAATGCTTTGTACGTCACGCGCGAAATGAAAATAATGAAACAACCACCGCAAAAAATATTTAGTGGAACAGAAAATTCGGCATGGCAGTGGCTTAGTCAATTTTGAGCTTGTAGTACCCCCTTTGCAGGTTGTTCCGTTCACTGAGCAAGAGATAGCCAATCTATGCCGCGGATTTCAGATGTTTGGACGGACTTGGAGCCTTATCTTACTTCGATTCGAGTTCCACCCTTCGCGATCTGCCGACGATTTACAACGACAGTTCAGCCAAGTTGAGGTTTTTGTTATATTCAACGTGATAAATAATATGTTGTCAACTTGAGAATGATTCCGCAAGTTGATTTTAGCTGCAGAATAGAGAGAGTCGTGAATTCGAATGAGAAATAATTGATTAAAAGCATCAGAAATGAAAGCAGACAGAAGTCAGTGCCATTGAAATATCTTCATTTTATCTGCAGAAAGTTTTATGGCAACATATGAGGACCCATAGGGAAGCAATATGGAGTGATCACGAGACGGCATTCTTACAGCAGGGTATCAAAATCTACGGATACAATTGGTCAAAGATTTTGCAACATTACGAGTTTGATTCCAAAACTGTGGAGGATCTTCGAGCGAAGCAACAACTGTTGGGGATTTAATTAATTGGTTTGTGGTTACTGCATCAGATGTGATAAATGATTATTATTGTCCAGTTCATGTTAGATTGATTAAGATGTCCGATCTACGGTTATTAAGAGCCATGTGGCATGATAATATTCAGACGGTTGTGAAATTAAAACAGTGTTCAACTAAACAGTCAAAAATACTACATGTATCGAAGAGTGAAAGTTCAAAGTTGTAGTCATTTATACGATGATGTTTAATGTTCCATTGCGTGTAAGAAGCAAAATTTTCTATAGTTTTTGGAAACTGAACCTTAGTGTAAGATCAGGAACTCGTCGGTTTTGTTCAGCCACAAATTATGCACATCAAGGTATGAACAAGGGAATCACCAGGCAGGCTGTGCAATGATGTCATAGCATTGTGCACTGGAAGAAGGCTACGACCCATAATATGATATGAGCTATGTTTCGAAACAAGAATGAAATCCTAGAAACGGATAGTTTGATGATACGTGCGCGCAGAGCGAAACTTTGTCTGAAATTTATGCGCCACGTATTACATTTACGACGAAAAGAAATGTGACCGATGGAATTTGCCACTTAGTTGAGAAACGAAAGAAATGACATCAACAGCCTTTTTATAGTATGAAAAGATGTTTCCCAGCAACTTGTGATGAAACCAACAGTACGTCTAAACATGAGCTTGATAGATGGAAATACCAGATCAAGGCATCGTCCAATGTCCAGTCTGAGCAATTTACGTGATCCAAGATCTTGACGAACAATTCACAAACATTTCACCCGACAGAGCAATGGAACTATGTAGCTATTGAGCGATCGAAAGGAATTCTCTTTAAGATAATAAATGGACATTACCTAGATATGATATAAAGGATGCTTTGAATATTAAACAGCCTGATTTTGATACTTCTGTCTACTGTGAATGCCAACTAAGCTACTAAACTTTTTTTCTGGCCACACACTAAACACATGATCCAAGGCATAAACATCATCCGATTATTTCACAAATATTTCTCGAAGAATACTATGTATGACATAGTATCATGATCACAATTTGCTGAGAAATAAATTGCAGAACTGGTACGATCTGCCCAAGGGTTCTCACTCAAATATACCCGACTCTAGTTCATCATTAGATATCATCGATGTCATCTAACATGAGATTTCCATCATCATCATCATCGCTCTCATCATCGCAGTCATCCTGGAACTCAATTCCGTCTAGATCATTATCATCGTCGATCTGAGCGTCGTTAATCTTCGCTGTTTCCGGTAGTTCCTTGTACGCCTTCAGATTCCTGGCTTCGTCTGGGTTGTATTTCTGAATGACATCCGCCTTGCTATCCTGATAATCTCTGAGACCGATGAGAATGATGTCGCCTTGGTTGATCCACACTTTCTTCCTGAGCTTGCCCCTAATGTGACACAATCGCTTTATCCCGTCGAAACACTGTGCCTCCAACCGCCCATTCCCCAACAACTTCAACACCTGGAACAGTGAACTGTCAAGGAGTGAACTTAAAATGGCAGAGAAGGGATTCTACAATATTCACTCAATGATGATGAGTTTCTATGTGCACACTGCACATGTACCTGAGCATATTCTTGACCGTGCTCTTTAAACACAAGTTCTCTCTTCTCAGATTCGTTCTCATTCTTACCCCTCCGCCTGTTCTTACCTCCCTTTCCCTTGTTCTTGGGCATAGCTATATGGAGTGATGAGTAAATGGGCGACATACGGATACGAATAAAAATGAAAATACTACCAAAACCTTACCAATGACGGTACCTTGCAATAAATCCAAGCACAGAGAAGAGAACTGCGAGATTCAGTAAGTTGGTAAATTTACCATAAAAATCACATCTTTATATTCAAACTGTATCTCTGCTCACGATATATCTATATGTGAAAACAGTTCAAGCAAAATCCTGCATAAACAGAATGCACAGAATCAATTGATAACTTCATTTTATACAATCCACGTAAAGAATTGCTCGTGTATGTTTGACTGAATGAGTTATAGGCTGAAGGGAAAACAAAAGTAAGCGTTGTGAGGAGTTTTCTTTGTTCTTCATTAAATCTTTCAATGTTTCATCGTTCACACAAACTTGAACATTGTATGCATCTGAAACGAGGAAAACTCAGAAAATAGAAATCCAGAGAATAATTGGAAAAAAGCATTTCTCGATAACCTACCAACAATTTTAGAGACGAGTACAATCGTATCAATGATCGATAGCGTCTTGAAATATGATTCCCCTAAAACTGCATCTGATCTACTAGCGAGAATTTTCGCCAAACCTGACGATTATTTCATTAAGATTGGAAAATCATAGAAGTATTATTTTCAAAAGTGGTGATTAAAGTCGAAACCTTTAAGCTGTTGAAGGAGAGTATGAAGTCTCTGTACATGGCTGTGGCATGATTGCTCTGCTCGCTGCATGGCGATGATGTTCGCAGTATTTCCTTTCTTCTTTTTATCTGGAATAACCTCAGTTGATGATTACCTATTCACATCTTAAGCTATTTTGTTGATGCTTACTTTGAACAAGTATGATTTCCAGACCACTCTTAATTCTAATTTTGCATATCCTTCTGCACCAGCACCCTCCGAGCAAGCCTCCTGACACCAAAAATGCAATGCAAGCATTTAGTATATTGTATGCAACTTTAACTAAATTGCCCCAAAAGGTTGAGATTATTGCTAATTAAACCCAGAACTGTATTCACATATTTCACATATATTTGAAGAAGGGTCAGTTAGTCATACATGCCCAGTTCTGCACTCACCCAAATGTTTTCCAAAGACCTCTTCAACACAACAAGCAAGCTCAGCAAAAGCTGTATCATAGTTTTGCAGGGTCTGAACAAAGTTATAAACAATCTCTTTCCCTGATTATAGAATTGAGACAAAGTCATACAAAGTTGGATAAATCACCACAATCTTGCAGAATTGAATTGGAAATGTGTTTCACAGCATTGAAATATCATGTAATTCAGCATACTATCATCTTAGCACACTATCATACTTGTATCCTGATCTAACAAGAAGGAATTTGATGACATGAGTAGGTAATTGAGACTGTGTTTGAACAAATGAAGTTTTACTATGGTACCTCTGCTATCTGATCCACCTTGAGAAAACATACTATGAGGAGAAAGCATATTTTCTTGACCACTGGAACACACTGTATTACATCCTTAGATTATAAGGGTAATAAGAGTAAATAAATAAAATAAATAAATTATTCTACAGGATTATATATCAGATATAATCTGCTCCTTTTTGTGAGCTCAACGGACAACTCTCGTTTACAGGTTCCTAAATGAAACTTAGATTAACTTCTGACAAAAAATTGAAAGGTGAATGAATAAATTGAATTACAGTAACATAATGTTTGAGAAACGTTAAATACCCTCAAAACTGGTATATACTGTAAATAATAAGAGTAATAAGAGAAGATACTATCAGTATATTCAATGCACAGCACATAACCAGGTATTTCTTCAGAGATGGATCCTTGACAAACGATGCAGGTCAAAAACTAATTGTCCTAATCTAAAATCTCATCTCATGTGTAACTCACAGTGAGTTGCCAAGTTGCATGACCCAAAATGCTGCGCCAAACCTGGGAAACCTACAACATCTCAGTCCACAAAGTAGGGAAGAGGTACACGAAGTGTGAACAATCTCGTGTCACAGAGCTATACATTTAAAGATGTTGATGAATGATGTGCCACTATTCACAAAATACAATGGTCTATTTATTACCATTATAACTTATAGAAATTAGAGGTCTTCTGTGGCTGCACATGTACAGTGCAAACATGGAATGCCTCCCCGCTACCCTTGCCAGCATTCAATGTATGCCATGGGTTTGCCAGATGTTCTGATAACCATCGATTGGATTGATTGTGCATACATTGAGCACCCCTATCTCACTCTGTGGGTTGAAAGATCTAAGAGACTAAGAAACCCAGCGCCTAAGATTCGGGCCAAGCAACAGGATTGATCCATGCCATGCCACAGACACGGCAAATTTTTCAAAAGTGCTGCACAGCTGTACTTATATTTCTAAAATCACATGGTTAAAAGGAAATTTGTTCTCGCATTGCATGATCTGATCAAAATATTCCGTGCGCTGTGTGGTTTGCCAGTTCTAATTAACAAAATTTCACTATTGACGATGAGACATTGAGACAATAAAGCAAAAAAGACGCGCAATGTGTGCAAATGTTCAAAGCATGTCAATTGTCAGAAATGTTGCCTGTTGATGATAAGTTCAGCTTGTCTGGCGATGCAAGACCGCTGATGCATGCCGCGAAGAATAAGTTCGCGCCGCGCGCGCGCGAAACGAAATTCTCGACAGGGTCTATCATCAATAAACAACAGCCAACAAAGCGGTTTGCGTCTGGGAATAAGTTCGCACCGCGCGGCCGCGCGCGCGCAAAACGAAATTCTCGACAGGGTGTGCAATGTGCACACGTTGCGCGCCCCAGTTCTACTCAGCGTGCGCGGATCAGTATTTGGCCATTTGGATCACGCAGCGCGGGAACACGACAGGGCTCATCATCGATCGACAAACTTCAGCTGACGCGAGAACATTTTTGCGCGCGCGCAAAATAAAATGCTCGGCAGGGTATAACATATATACACGTAGCATATATAACACATTATAGACAGTCAACATATATGATATTCGCTTTGATAGTATGCTCAATGTTGCGCAATTTGAAACTGATTTTGATTTCTACCAAAGTATAAATTTTGTTCTCCTTGCCAGAGTTCACATAACAGAGGAACAAGAGAGATTTCTTTTCACAATCTGAGGATTTATTACCAGTACCTTATATCATATATGAGACTGCATTATTTCAACTGCATAGCATTATAATAGCAAGTGAAATTAGTAGCACTTCCTTAAAATTATAGAATTATAGCATGGGGACACCATCTCCTATACCTGAACGTGATCCTGTCAAGAAGAAAAAGAAAAAAGATAAAAGGAAATCACGCAGTAGATCCCCAAAAAAGCTAAAGAAAGATAGGCAAGAAAAAGAGGAAATGAAGAACGGGTATGCATCTGATGAAAGAGATGTTGATGACAGCAAAAAACAACGCAAAAAGACACCTATCAAATCAAGCAAGTCAAGATCTCCATCAAAATCACCACATGACACTCCACCTAAGTCACCAAACAAATCACCAATAAGGAAGAAGCGTAGAAGTCGAAGTCGGTCAGCATCAGCTTCTAGAAGGCGTAGAAGATCACCTGTTGAACAACTTGATGAGTTTGGCAGGGTCATATCCTTAAGAAAGAAAGATAGTGAAAACTCAGAAAGAGAGAGGGAAAGAGAAAGAAAGCCTAGACCTCCAGATATCTATGACAAACGAGAAGACATGCTGAGACGAAAGTAAGGGAATAACTTTTCATTTACTTATTCGTATTTATCTTTTTATATTCTATCTTACATGCTCTATCTATTTAACCATGTTGCTTTGTTTCAGGAGACAAGCAAACATTGAATCAAAACTTACTGAAGTTGAAACACAGCGTTTGATTGATGAGTGTGTAAACAAAAGGATAAAGGATGAAATGGAAAGGAAAGATGCTGCCATAGATGCTGAAGTTAATAGAAGAGTGGATAATGCAAAGCAAATATTGGAGAGACAGATGAGAGAAGAACTGCAAGCTAAGAAGAATGAAATGGATCGGGAGATGCATGACCAAGAGGTTTGATTGCCATTATTCAATGTGGTAGCACTAGTGTTTCTTGCAATTCTTCATTGACTAAAAAGAGTGCAAGAAATATGCTAGTGTTGCCAGCAAATGTTAATCTATAATACAAAAACCTGAGCAACACTTGGTTTGGGCTAAAAATCTATCTATATTTCAAGGAACATTAATATTTATTCTGTCATATAGAGCAACAATCTGCCCTCACATATCAGAGCCTTCCAACACAAACAATCGTCAATAAACTAAGTCTAGGGGTTAAATCAATTAGAGTAATAACTATGCCTGGAGTCGTCCACTTGCTCGATTGTCTAGCAAGCAGAGACTGTTCCAAAAGTAAGCTTGTTGGTTTGGTGAACCATCAAACAAAACAAGTCTTAATTCAAGTGCCACAAGCTTGCATCTAGCTTGATTTTTGTGAAGCAGCACTATGATGCAGAAAATACTTTGTATTTTGATAAAGACATCCAGTGAACCTGCTGACCTTCTTGGGCTGGTTAGTATTACGGTATGTGAACTTATCATCTTATTGTCGAATTTTTCACCTGTCAGTTTCTTCATTTTCTTATCCATTATCACTTTCATTAACATTTTTTGATAGGCATTTTTATTTCAATGTAAAAGCATGTTTGTTGAGCTATTATATTTTGGTCGCAGACAACAAAAAATTAGAGTTGCAATGAAAGGCCAGGGTTGAGGAAAACCCGAAAGGCTTGTGTTTTTCATAATCTTTCCAGTCACAGTAACATTTTATGGTGGAGTAGTATTTTTGAATGTGGGACATTTCAGTCCTTATCTGACGACTTGTGTCTAACTGTCATTTCTCATCAGGAGGAACATTTGAAGGAGATACAGAGCCTTCAAGCTATCATCGAAACCCTCAAGAAAGAACAAGAGGAGTCCAAGCTTCGTTTGGTGAGTGTCGATATGATATATGTATCTATTTCAAAAAAAACTTGCGTTGTTAGATGAGAGGCTTTGAATGTGTGCTTCAGGACGAGGAGAGACTAGAAGTAGTTGAGGCCAAAAGAAAGATAGAGGAAGAGCGGCAAGCTCTTGAAAAGGAATTAAAGCAGAAAGAGAAGATGATTCAAAATCAGATTCTTGGCAAATCTGATTCGAACTCTCGTCCCAGAATATCTTTCGGCATGAGTAAAAAGAAATAGCATTTCAGATTCTTACTTCCTTTATCTTATTCTCGAATGGAGCCACGAGTATGTGAGTGGCAGGCAGAGTGGAGGCAAAGTATGTGAGTGTACGTCGAAACTTCAGCTGAACCAAAGATCCAAATTAGTAAAAAGCCTTGGTGAGACATCCCCTGGAATTTATGTACTGATCATTCTTAGTTCCCTTTGCCTTCTTAGGAAATTCTTACCCTCTACCTTCTTAAGATATTGTATATCCATCTTGCTTCATGTATACACGCCATCACAATCTGTAAGTGTGTAACACTGTGCAGAGAAATACACAAACCCAGTCAGACGTATTTCATTGTTTTATAGACGCAGACGCTGGATATTTACCTGTTTTGTATTGTAATTCAATGTATTACTGCTATGAACTTTGTAACATATATATTGTGTCGTTTAATTCGACTCACTTGCATGAATTGATTTTCCATTGTTTCTACATATATCATAGTATTTTAAATTCGCGTTACTTCTTCATTTCATCCCCATATTATTACTTGTGATAAGTGTACGCTGAGTGTGTGCGAGGGGAGAAATCTCATGCGTATTACATTTATACATGTGAGCTTTTAATATCATACCATTTCGATGATATGCATCCTACATGTGAAAAGGATTCCACTTTGTAGGTACTCTAACCGACTCTCAAACGCAACCTCATACATCAATACACTGTAGAAGGTATCAGTGAGCAAGTGAGATATTGTGGTATTTGTATTATGTATTTATTACCGGAGATTAATGAGGAGATTTATCATTTAGTGTCGAAGATTTTCATGAAAATGCTTACACCGCATCTATGTGTCGTGCATCCACAACTGCCAGAAGATTGTTCCGTGTATTGACTCACATATTTGACATACCACAAGACATGTGTGTTCAGACCTGTCAACATTGACCAGACTGATTTTCAGCTGACTGTACAGCATGTCATTCGTTATATTTCTCCATCGACATTCATCGACAAAATGTTTACTTGTTTTTCCTTTATATTCTTTGTCAAGGGGTGCAATGAAAGGAGTCAATTAATTAGTCTTTCTAAAGCAGACACCAATTAACTTTTTTCGCTTGGCTGCAATTTTATAATTTTGCGGGATCATATTAACTTAGTGTAACGAATACAATTTACATGCCTGGTGACTAGATTCAGTACTATTTGATTAAATCAGTTGAAAGTGATATGATGTAGCTGTATCATACACGACAAGAAATACAGTCATTGTATGTCTTCTATTCGTTGACCGTTTCTCTACAATCCAAAGGCTGGCACTATCATACATCCTAGCGTGTTGTGTGGCGTAGTATGAAATGTAGTTGAAGTTTTAAAAGAGAAAACTGATTTGTGTTATATGACATCTTGATGTATATGACATCTTGATGTATCTTATGTATCCAATTATCCTATGGTACGGGGTGTATTGCACATAAATTGCGTTTGGAACAAATCTATATTTGTACGTCTTTCCGTATGCTCGTGTACACGTCTTGTTATTAATTATTGTGAATACATTGTACGAATAAAGTATGTGTGTGTGTGTGTGTCAGTGTAAAAGTGGGAGATATATCCGCTAAGAGGGAGGTAGGGAGAGCAAGAGAGTTGATGATAGCACGCTTCTGAACACTTGACTCTCTCAACACATGCCATACTACAGAGCAACTCTTTTATCTTGAGCTCAGCCTTTTTACATTCGCTCTCCACACTTTACACGCCAACGTTTGTCCACATATTTTTACCCCGTTTGCGCGCACGCGTCTGTGTGTGTGTGTGTGTGTGTGTGTGAGTGTGTGTGCGTGGTTTAGGTTTGCACAGGTTTACGCAGGTGGTAACTGGGGCAGTGGGGGTGTGGGTGGGTGTGTATAGAACTGCCTCCCGCTTAGACTGTTAGTACTTAGAATGAATGACGATTGATGATGTGTATTCTAATCCATACCCAAAGGGCATAATTTGATACCTATTCCTTGCTTGGACTCGTTTCCCGTTGCTAACTTCCCGCTAAGCTGCGTCATATTCAATATTATTGAAGTGATGTGCAATTTACCGTCGTACAACGTCACCGTTATAGCTCACTGTGGTAACTGTGTTGCGTAACCATGGCAACTGGTGCAATGTTGCCATGGTAATTAACACCTATATAACAATAGCAGCCTCTCTTTCCCCGGTATTCAGAGGATGTATGTCGAGTGACAAAAATGTGTTATCTCCCCCTCTCTCACTGTGTAAATACCCCCTTAACGGGCCCACTCTCAACCCTCAATCCCCAAATATGTTATTACGATTCGTGATGATGAACGTTGCACGATTCACAACCTCGTGTCTGATTGGCTACCCTGAAGTGAGATCCTACCATTGATTTGTCGAACGTGAATCACGTGGCCTTTTCATATGTATTTGATATATAGCTGGGTAATATATTTAATACTTTGCGAGCTGACTGGAGCCAGAAAGTCTAAAAATATTATTTTCTGAGTATTCTGTATATTATAACGATCTTCTGGTAATATTTATTGGATGTAACATAGCATATTTGTTAAATGTATTTCTTTATTTCGCCCCTGCATAATTTGTTTGTTTAGTGGTGGTAACGATTCTTCTCGCCTGGAATTTCCATTACGGAACCGAATCATTCCGTCTCGGCCAGTAGTTTGGAGGAATGTTGCGTTTCTGAAGCGCACACTGTACACACTGCTGAGTGCTGCTCTGATTTGTCTTGTTTTTCCCGTTATTCAATGTTGCCAAATCATAGCGAAACAAAGAACGCTCTGCAATTACAGGTGATAAATTGTATTGGGTGATTATAGGTAAATGTTATTAGGTCGAAGAATGAAGAAGCGAGACTATGGGTCCACACAGTGAGTGTGTGATAGTTGCACATCATTTGAATTGGCCATGTAACACAATGAACCCTTTTGAACATCATCATCGTTACACAGTACCCACACACATACACACACACACATACACACACACACATACACACACACACACACACACACANACACACACACACACACACACACACACACACACACACAAATAATCACTCTCAGTCAGACGTCCATACCCACACAGTTCTCCGGTTATAAGTTCTCTCTGGTATCTCGTGGTATCTGGTCATGTGTATGTTTGACCCCGTATGAATTTCCTTCGAGCCTTCGATCACCTCACAGCAAGACGCCGTTCACTTTATGAAATATCATTCGCTGAAAAATAGGAAACTCTGAATAATATGCTTTTTTTCTCGATTCTTAGCTCGAAAGAAGTAACTGTGGTGCCTAGCACAAGTGTATCGGGCTACTTTGTAATTAGTGATTTTATTTTAGGCAGTAATGAAGATTTTGTGCATGATTCGCGCCATACTCATGAATATACTTTTATTTCACATTGTTTGAATAGTGTTAACTCAACAAAAGCCGTATTATGTACCCCTTCGCCCTCCAGCATGATAAATATAATATGTTATAGTTATATGTTGCAAACCAATGTTTAAAATAAAATGTCGCTCTATTCGAAGCTAAAGAAACATTTTATGCATGCTCACATTGAATATTCCAAGTTTTCATCTTCTGTATAATATATATGAGTTTGTACTTATTATCACGGAGTAATGTTTACTTTGCTAGGTTCACCGTTATACAACGTTCATTTTAGTGAATTCAGTGGATATTCATTTATTCATTTGGTGCAAAATCTGACCCAAATCTACACAAACACAAGGAAATTTCACGTCCGTTGCTCGCAGTTTCGTGCGAACTTCCATTCCGGTGGTCTCCGTGATCGGCGGAGAAAGTTTATTATCCGGCTTCCCGCGGAATTTGTCGCGTTTTATCCCACCTCTCTCTCTCCCGCCTGGTTTAGAAAGTTGCATTGCTCGTGTTAAATCCGAACACTCGACTAGGTTTGCAAAACGGTTAGTATTCACGCTTACAATAATATGGGTATATGAAGAAGTGAAGCACTTCGTGTCCGGCAATAAATAGCATTAGGTATTAATAATGAAATGTACCAATAAACACAAATAACTGAGCGTAAGTTACACTTCTATACCTAATATCACAGTAAACCTTCGTATAGCACTGCAATATAGCCATGGCAAGGCGTGTTATATTATATACTCCTACTTCATTTGTCGTACATTTGTAAAATTATATAACTTATCATCACGAGTCCAAGTTGTAAAACTTTTCAAGTAGCTATGAACTGTACAGTATAACATTTATATATTTCTTGTAGGACTTCAATAGAATTTTTCGCAACATATATAATATCTGTATAAATGTGTGTGTGTGTTTGTTAGTGGCGTTTTCCTATCTCTACAGTATTTTTGAAGCTGAGTATTTTCTCATGGTATTTTTTCCTGCTCAAATTGTGCTAACATGAACCTTGAGTGCGTTTCTCATGAAGTTTTTTAGATTCAATTGCCAATCAAAATTAGTACCATCAATTAATACCATCGTCTCCAAATTCCTGTTTTTGCTGCTATTAGTCCATCTTCGTCCATATCCTTTGTTGTATATTTTCTCGCTTATTGTTTTCGATGTTGTGCTGCACACAGACAAACAGACATATGTCAAACATACATGTTCACACACACACACACACAGACACACACACACACACACACACACACACACAGACACACCTACACACATAAATATATATATCGAGGAGATGTCACTCCCGTTGTCACGGCCAATGAATTTTGTGCATCACTCGGTGCTCCTTCATAATACTATCATCTCGTAGTATAATGACACTGCTTTTATCACGCGTTCATTATTCCTTACCACACGTAATTGTATGAATGTTAGTATGTTTGCTTGTTTGTGTGTCTGAAAGTGTTTGTGTATGTATGGCGAATGCTCAATGCTCATTATATTGTACGCGCTTATTTTTCTCCCCTCCTGCATTACTACCCACAATTTGTGTTTACACATGCAGCCTCAAATTTGAGTTGTGATCTGCACTAACTTGCTGTGATTAGGACACAATTATGCGCTCCAAGGTAATTGCCCCTATATATATACTACTGTACCACTACACTGTACACATATCATTACTTGCGCTCCGGTTGACCAATAAGAGCGGAGAAATCTTCGTATCAACCAATCACAGAGTCGCTTTCGTGTCACGTGCAATTCCACTAGAAAAATATATGCGTTGTCTAGGTATTTCCTGCGAGAAATCCACTCTGCCGGCCTTGTATTGGCACGTGACTTTTGGGTAAAAAGTACCTCAATGTACCGCGTATGACCATTTACATTGCAGTTTTTGTTGGGCACTTTCCGTCATCTATTGTCCTCCACTCGGCTTATTATCATTGCACACATTTCCATACTTCCTCTCTCTCTCCCTCTCATCTTGCCTCGCTTTATCGTCCACGTATATAGAGCATCATATTCTATACAGACTTCTACCACCCGTGAACTCAATTGAGAGGATCATTTCCATTCTATGTGAGCTAGAATACCACGTGACGTTGCGCGCGCACGCGTTGCCAAGGTCACGTGATCCACGAGTACAAGCAGTCACGTGTCACGCTGTGAGTCACGTGCCTCGTCTAATGATTGTACAGGTGAATGTACATATAGGTCATTATCGTCATGTGTTCTCTAGATCGTGAGCCAGCGCGCCCGCGCATTTCCTCTCACTCTTCGTCACTGAGCAGTATAATATGTGTCTGTGTACGCGTGTACTACCGCATTCCATGTGTATTTGTCTGTGTGTGTGCGTGCTTGTTTATATACACAATTATGCACTAGCTTGTGTTTGTTCGTATGTATGTGGAGCGTTTGTTTGTTTATGCTGAAAGCAAGGCAATCAGGATAATTATACTGGACCGTGTATTTGTTTTTGGGACTGTATGGATTGCGTAGAGTTTGCTTTGTAGCAGGGTCAACTTCAATACACAGGATTAACACATGGGTCCTGTCTTCGAAGCTTTGACGAGGTTTTTTCAGCCCTTCTCTCCTCCCTTGTATCCCTGGATTGTGAAATTTAACCACACTTCAACACGATTGTTTTGCCTTGATTTTCAACACATGGAGAATAATTATGAAAATATTATTTTATGCTGCTGGATATGCAATAAGTACATATATATGTTGTTCTTGACATTACGTCATGTAAAATGCTGCGTATATTTTCTGCCTCCCTGTCTCCCAACTCTGGTTAATGACAAATTTTCTGGGCGGAAATAAGACAAGTGAGAGCCTTTCCAAATGAGATTTTTATTTTCTCTGACCAAAAGACGCCCGCTCTCTCTCTCTCATCCTCTTGCCTATAGTCATCGATTAGAGAGAAAAGGAGAGCGTCGTAAAAATTGCTTTCTTCAACATACACGTACAATATCGCTTCCTTCTGGTTGACGTAATTCATTCGAGAAGACAATCGTATATCTCACCCAACTTCAGACACACACACAGTACCTACAAACTTCAGACAAGGGAAGCGCTGTACATGAGGGAGTCTTGCTATAATTACAAAATCAATCATACACCGATATGACTTGCACAACATCTGTCAGAATAAAACATGAACGAGCGGACAGACAGGCTCAAACTGTTGACGCAAACGCACTCACACAGACACACACAGTACCTACAAACACAAGCACACGCAAACACCCAGACAAACAGACAGACAGACACACACACACACTTTCCAGGTCATATGTTGTTTTTCCAATCTTCATAATGCCGCTCTTTGTAGCTCAGCCTTGTCATTGTCATTTTTACACGTCACTTCTGGTTAAGATACGTATTATACAAAGCTTTCTTGTATACCAAGCTCTAATAATCTCTATATTGGGGAGGTACGACATGAGATCTGTGTTGCTCGCCACCACGTGATCTATCATTACCATCTACAACAACAACAACAACAACAACATGAAGCAACCTCTCTCTCCCTATATAATTATAGCTCTATTATCTCCTGAGCTGTTGTTAAGATGTATTGTGTTCTATGAGGTGTGCGCTGTGCGCAATATAGTGATTAGTGCTCGTACACACACGGCAATAAACACACACACACACACACACACAC